>BJKM01000451.1:0-197500 GCA_015082035.1 Chaenogobius annularis | reverse complement strand
ACTAACACGACACACACACAAACATGCCAGCACACACAACACACACCGCATCTAATCAAGGATCCAAGCTCGACAGCTAATTAACATGTTTTTGCCACGGAATCGCTAATGAACGCCCCCATAAAAATATCTCGCATGCCTCAAAGACGAACAGCAAAAAACAACAGAAGAAAAAAAGTAAAATATATCGAGAATGTGCTTAATGAACGTTGGTGTAATTGAGACAAACATTGTACCATTTTCCCGACTGATAACCGTGTAATTATCGGAGTCTCGGAGATGGCTGGGTTTGGTCACGCTACATTTGAGCTGCGTGGGAAATGATATGTGTCTGCTAATTACAGCCGAAAACAGGGTGAAATGAACAGCTTTGCAGCGACAGTTTGTAGCATCCATGGCTGCTGGTTGGATTGAGAGAGACAGAAAGTATAGTTAATAATAATCAGCATTGTTTGTAAGTTAAAAGTGAAAAACCCTTCTGCTCAAGTGGGTATTTTCGTTTGGAAAATCACGTTGAATAGATCTATGTAACTCTTATTGTTTTGCCTAGAATGTTCCACTGTGTGTCATTAAAGCACACATATTACACATTATTTGTATTCTTCTTGGCCGTTAACCATGTTCTTCAGTTCATTTACTTTTGTATCTCATGTTTTGGAACTTGAAATAATGTATTCAAAAACATGCAATCTGTAAGACATTCCTTCAGCACAATTTGGTGTTGCCACCTACTGGAAATAAACAAAAGCTAGCTTTCCCCCCCGACATGCTAATATACTGTAACCATGCAGTTGTAAACAAGTCTGGTGATGATTTATGGACTGAACAGCAAAAGGAGACCTCCGGATAGACACCTTTTACCTCACTAATCTAGAACATTTGAAAGCAAGTGTTTTATGGGGCTCAGAAAGAACAGGACTTACAAAACAGGAATCATCTAAAGAACGAATCCCAATGTCACTGCATGTATGTTTTTGATGAAGGAACAATGTTATAATATGGTTAAAAGCTCAAAAAGAATGTGTCCTTAAAAGTATCTCTATGGAGACAACTATGTGCCAAGTTAGGGGTCAGCTCTGTGGTTAGGCAAGCCCACTCACAGTAAGAATTTATGTTTTTCAAGAAATTTAGAGCAACTGCAATTCAATATATGCAAGCTTAATGCCATAGACTGTGAACCCTAAAACAGAAAAATGTCATACAGTAGTGCATCTTCAATTTATCCATTTTATTTCTGCGTTTCTGTGGTGGAACAGGGCTTTGACATGTGAAATTAATGATCACCTTGTTGACAATTAAGTCAGTTTGTTTTGATTAATATTAAAACATGCACAGTCAGTGTCACAATAGGCTGCAATTATACACGGTCGAAAAGTAAAAACAAAGTAATGGATGCAATTTTGGAGAGAAATCAGTGAAACATATTTTTAAATGAGACAAGTCTTGATGCTAATGAGTAAGTGCTTTTAATTATTTGGCTAAGATCCCCTGATGCATCCACGTATTTCTAAGTCAGGGAAAAGTCTCGACATCAAACAAACAGATTCATTTTGCAAAGATCAGTGCAGCAATATCTCACTTTTATCTGATAACTTGAGGCTTAAGATGAATAGCAGTGATATAAGAAAAAGGATCCATAACTACACAATTTAGCCACCTAACAACAACTACTTGTACTTCACTACTTGTACTTTACTAGTACTACAACTACTACAACGACAAAAACTACGGCGACAAAACACAACAACTATGACAACTATGCTGGTGACTAACACTGACAACGGCAACAACAACAATGGACAACAACTACTACGACAACAACTACTACGATCACGGCAACAACTACTACGATCACGGCAACAACTACTATGACAACTAGGACAACAACTACTACAATCACGGCAACAACTACTACGATGACGGCAACAACTACGACAATCACGACAACAACTACTACGATCACGGCAACAACTACTACAATCACGACAACAACTACGACAATCACGACAACAACTACTACGATCACGGCAACAACTACTACAATCACGACAACAACTACGACAATCACGCCAACAATTACGACAATCACGCCAACAACTACGACAATCACGGCAACAACTACGACAATCACGGCAACAACTACTACAATTACGACAACAACTACGACGATCACGGCAACAACTACGACAATCACGGCAACAACTACTACGATCACGCCACACGCAACACTACAACTACGACAATCACGGCAACAACTACGACTCACGCAACAACGACAATCACGGCAACAACTACTACGATCACGGCAATAACTACTACAATTACGACAACAACTACTACGATCACGGCAACAACTACGACAATCACGGCAACAACTACTACAATCACGACAACAACACACAATCACGACAACAACTACAGCAATCATACGACAATCACGACAACAACTACGGACAATCACGACAACAACTACGACAATCACGACAACAACTACGACAATCACGACAACAACTACGACAATCACGACAACAACTACGACAATCACGACAACAACTACGACACATCACGACAATCACGACAACTGCGACAATCACAAGCACTTCTTGTGATATGTGTGCTGAATTGGAAAGCCTTTACATGCCATCTTCTTGTCTATAAACTAATATATTTACACAAATAACAGAAAAAGCACGATCATTGTGCCATTTATTCATTTCTTGACCTTTATTTTACCAGGGAAGATTCAAGACACCCAATCCAACAAAGGTAAAAAGGTAAACGCTTGAACTTCTAAACAGAAATCTGAGCAATAATATTTTTTCCATTTTTATCTTTCTGTTGTTGTGTCATTCATCTTAACATTTCACATTCATCATTTGTGTGGCCTGATTCTCTTTTGTGTGGAAGTCGCTCAAAGTGCTGCTGCAGAAAAATGTCTTATGCAACGTTCTCTTATTAAAAGTGGAGATGTTTGTGCTGCAGACAAATTATGAGCGCCGACTGTCGACAATGTTATTCACAATGACAGTGAAAGAAGAGAGGTTGGAAAGGTTCAAATCAAACATTCTTTTAACGCCTCTTTGCCATCAACTAACTTCACGTCCTCTTCCATTTCATCCATAAACCTTCGCCCGTCGAGGAACCGCCGTTGTGATTTTGGGCGTCACAAAAATAAATTGAATTGAAAGAAACAATTGTGCTCCATCTACTAACCTGTGCACATGGACGATAAAATAACAGATCTGACAACAATCACTCAAAACTGAATTAAGAAGACAACATTAATTATTCAAACCAAAAAATTACTTACATTTATCATGCAAAACACCAGAGCAACACAATGCTTAAATTTGAATAAATTAAACATGGGTACAAATTTACATAAAGTTGAACTAATAACAATCGGAAACACTGCACTTTAAAACAAGACTAAATGTATAGTTCTTAAGACCTTTTGTGTCTTCAAACAGTGTTCATCTTCTTTATGTAGGAACCATCTGTGAGGAAGCTTCCGCCCTCTGATTCAGGGACAGTCACGACCACAAATGTTATGAAAAGGTGTTTTACTGATTAAGTTGCGTTAGTGACTCATCTTAGAAGTCATACATTTTAACGTTATCGTCTTATTTTCTCATTAAAATGTACATACCTGAAAAATAAATTAAAATAACGCTTGTCACATGATTCAACTGACAGATAAAGTTAGAATCATCAAAAAACAATAAAAGGCAAGTCAAAGAAAACAAGCAAATGGTCAAAATGTCCCATGGCATGCTCCGTCCTTAGACCCTCCTTCTCGGCAAGAAAAAACAATAATAAGTGGGATGCGCTAGTGCATAGCTTGCCTTCAGCTTGTCGTAATGGGGGGCAGGGTTTACTATGTGACTCTCTGGGAAATGCATTTTAATTTTATTTTATGAATTTTTTTTTTATAAATAGAAAATACATTTAGAACCTCATCATTATTTGTTTGTCATTGACTGCACAAACTTAATTTTACGTCTTAAATCATATAAACTGACATCACGTCAACTGACAATGCCTTTATGGGTCGTAAAATGGCACTACAATTTGAAGCTATTGAAAAAATAATACAAAAAAACTGAAGTAATTTAACTTTTTTTTCCATCAATTAACTGTGACGATTTTGAACTTTGTGCCAGTATTCGTTTCATATTCATGTCGACCCATGTGTATAATTACAGATATATTAACCATAAACCAGGACAAAACAGCAACCCGACAAATTATGCTGTAGAATTCAGACTTTTGATGTTTTCTGTCATATCACGTGATTTTTTTTGTTCTATTTCGTAGCACGCTTTTGTTCACGAATCGTCCGTTGCCGCCGCCAAAGCAAAGGACAAGAAATCATGAAAGGACTGTGACATGAACCGGGCCAGTGTTTGGCTGCTGGTAAAGAAACCTCCGACATCCAAAAAGCCTTTCTGCCTCTTCACACCTCACACGGCTTCAGTTGTGTGTGCGCTCAGTTGTGTGTGCGCTCAGTTGTGTGTGCGCGAGCGAGTGCCCGCGGTATAACTCCTGTGCAATGTTAATGAGATGTAATGATGCTGTTATAATTGACCTACTGTTGCATGAAGGAGCCATCTTCACTGGAATCTACACCACACACAACGCACTCACGCGCACACAATCACACACACAATCACGCGCACACGTCTGTATCTTACTGTTACTGTGGGGACCGTGTTCATGAACCATTTTAACCATTTAGCTCACAACATGCCCGCAGGCTACTCCCTTAACCGCTGCACGTCCACACGAACGGGAGAGAGAAAACATACTTTTCAATCAAAAGAATAATAACACGATTTATCCATCCTGTTGGCATCATTCCATTGCACTAATTTGACTGACCAAAACCAATTAGACAAGTAAAGAAAAGAAATTGGATAAGAAAAGTCAAAGAATATCACTGTATCGTCGTAGTACGCGGCTTTTATTCTGTACTCTCCATTGTACGTGTAATGAGATTTCTTGGGTAATTGTACTTCCTGCAGTACATTTTTAAAAACTTGTACTTGTACTTGTACTTGTACTTGAGCAGGATTCTCGGCGTGTAATGGCATAACACGTAACATTAACAGTAACATTTCAAATCGTATAAAACGTTACTGAGAACAATCGTCCCAATCTACGCTTTTCTCAACGGGGGTCTCTGCTCCGTTCCAAACCTACGAACAGCTCTGATTGGCCAAAGCTGAGAGAATGAGCAAATAAATGAATGTGTTTGGGGGGAAGGCAAAAGATACATTTCTGTCACCAGGTTACAGTTAAGTGAAACAACGGACTTTTCTCGTTCTTTCTGTGTCTGAAAATGTGTTTGTGGTTTCAAACTCTTTATATTCAGCTTGGAACTGTTTAATTAGACAAGAGTGGAGCAGAGGTCTGGAGCTGCAACTCAGAGTCAGACTTGAGTCACTATTCTGATGACTTGAGACTCGACTTGATAAAATGGACTAAGACTTGAAGACTCGACTTGGACTTGGAGTCTCTTGGACTTGAGACGACTTGATTGTTCTCCTCCAAAAAATAACAGTTTTCTTTACAGTCGATACTTATGTGACCAGTACTTTTTGAAAAGAAGGACTCGACTTGGACTCGACTTGGACCGACTTGGACACGACTTTGACTTGGAGACTTGGACGACTTGGACTCGACTTGGACTCGACTTGGACTCGACTTGGACTCGACTTGGACTCGACTTGGACCGACTGACGACTTGGAGACTTGACTTGGACCGACTTGGACACGACTTGGCGTGACTTGGCCGACTTGGACACGTGACTTGGCGACTTGACTTGACTTGCCGTGACTTGGCGACTTGACTTGGCCGTGACTTGGCCGTAGACTTGGCCGTGACTTGGCCGTTGACTTGGACTTGACTTGGACTTGACTTGGACTTGACTTGGACTTGACTTGGACATTGACTTGGACTTGACTTGGACTTGACTTGGACTTGACTGGATTGGAACGTGACTTGGACGTGACTTGGACGTGACTTGGACGTGACTTGGACGTGACTTGGACGTGATTGGTCGTGACTTGGACTTGACTTGGACTTGACTTGGACTTGACTTGGACTTGACTTGGACTGACTTGGACTTGACTTGGCCGTGACTTGGCCGTGACTTGGACTTGGACTTGACTTGGAGGCCATTTGGACTTGACTTTGACTTGACTTGACTTGACTTGACTTGGACTTGACTTGGACATGACTGGACATACTTGCTGACTTGGGACTTGGACTGACTTGGAGGCCATTGACTTGGCACTTGACTTGGACTTGACTTGGACTTGACTTGAGAGACATTGAATTGGGACTTGACTTGACTTGACTTGGACTCGACTTGGACTGACTTGGACTGACTTGGACGTGACTTGGACGTGACTTGGACGTGACTTGGACGTGACTTGGACGTGACTTGGACATGACTTGATTTGACTGTGGACATTGACTTGGACTTGACTTGGGTTGACTTGGACTTGACTTGGGGGCCATTGATTGGGACTTGGACTGGACTTGACTTGGACTTGACTTGACTTGACTTGAACTTTACTTGGACTTGAGGACCATTGAATTGGACTTGACTGGACTTGACTTGGACATGACTTGGACTTGGCTTGGACTTGGACTTGACCCCAAAGACTGTGGACTTTGGACTCGGCCTTATCTAATGAATGGAAGTAACCAGTAACTTTACATGTTTGACATGTTGTGTTGCACTTACTGGAAGCAGTTGTAAAGCACATTATAAACACAGTGTGATTCAGTGATTGGACTAATACTGTGAGGAGCATTTTCCATGTGTACATTATACTTTTACAAATACAGAACTGGCAACAAATACATGTTTAGCCTTGTAACTTTAGTTGAGCACAAACTTTCAATACTCTTTCCACCACTAAAAAACATTCTGCAGTGACAGGTTTTCTTTAATCATCAAGATCTTCTTTCATCTTTGACAAATGCATTATTATTGTACACTCTGGCTGGACCACGGAGAGTTATTTTTTTATTCCTATATTTAAAGTCAATGAGCTGAAATACTTGTAATTGAAGCTTTGAGTCAAATCCCAAGTGTATTTTCTCCCACAGCAGTCAAATAACTATTACAGACACTTTAACCGGACCTTATTATGGCATCCAGAGTCTTAAGCGTGGTCCTTTTAACGCCAATGCATCATTAGTGAAATTACATAGCATGTGCATCGTTTGAAAGGCCTGAGTGAGAGCAGCGGCCGCACGGAGCAGAGGGCAGCTGCATTAAACACGGAATAAACACTGGATAAACACTGGAACACAGTTGTGGCGGTGCAAGGGTCCAATTTTCTCTGCAGGGGTCCAGTGTGTAGACTGTAATTATAGAAAGACATCGCAGACAAGGATTTATGATTGGAAAACACTAGTGATTATACGCCTACACGTTAGCATTCAGGGACGATAATGTTAACTTTGGTCAATGAGGGCACTGAAATGTCAATAATAATGCTTAGTAGAGTAATGAGCGGATGCGCTTCATATGGGATAGATTATGGTGTAGGTGGGCTCTTCGTTGTGTTGTTTGTGTTGAATACATTGGAATATACTGTTCAATAAATATATGACATTGCCTAACGCTAATTAGATATGAAATGATCATGTTTCTCTAGCTTTTTTGAAGGCTTAATAGTTTTACACCAGTCATGTTGGAATAAGAAAATGTTGAAAATCACTGTGTATATTTCAGTTCTAAATAAGGAATCCCACTGTCATCACTAGGGACGAAGATTGGGCTCATTTTAGTCAGACGTTTTAGGAAAAATAGGCCCCCAGCATAGATGTCTCCGGTCATATGTCACTTCCTGTGCCACCGTAACGTCCCCGCCCCCTTTTGTGTTAGAAACAAACAGCGTTAACAGGTAGGCGGGAGCTACAAATTAAAATATTCTCCAACTTCTCCGTCCATGGCTGTTGTGTCGCCAGTATCGATATTTTGCTGTATTTTGGAGCAAAACACTAAAACATTTTAACAACGTGCATGTCTCGTCTAACTGTTAACACTGTTTGTTTTCCCCCAAAAAGAGGGCGTGGCCGCGGCGCTAGCCCAAAAGACATCTATATGGCGTTAAGGTTCATATCGCCGTAATGACTGAGCCTGTTTACATGAAACAAAAACTGGCACAGAGTTCGTCGTCTTTTCTTTCAACTTAAATCAGCAAAAGTGAAACGATTTCGCACAATAGCCCCGGACAGTGGTGCATTTATCCAACTCCAAAGGTCTAAATGTTGTCAATCGAAAGGACTTTAAAACATGAGATTAATATGTCAAGTTTGTGAAGCCAATCCCAAACAAATACTGCAGATTTTATTTTTCTTATTTCTTTCAAAAACAGTCAATTTGCATAGAGTTACACAGGCCCTTGTCCAGCCAATCAAAGAACAAGAACACAGCCTATCACCTCGTCCAACCAGTAAGCACAATTTTAAATACCACCTGAATTGCAAAACTAGGAAAAACGAGGCAACATTTTCACCAACTCTTCAATAATTATGAGTAGCCTAATCTTTCATAAACATATTTATTTCTAAAACCTTTACACGCCGTTCATGGTTTGACTGCCTCTGTACTGCACCGTGTTAGTGGAAAACCAGCACGAAAGACGCCCGGACCAAATCATTTTAAAGCACTTCCCATACATCTTTACCCTTGTTTCCACATCATTATCAAGCTCTTCATAGTCTCCTCTCCCGTCTCCTCCTCTGAAGTTAGCAATAGCCGCTGGTGGCTGAGAAACGCTCATAACTCACATTTTATCACAGCTTTTACATCCTCACATACTGCACTGTACATGCTTGAGTTTAATAGAGCCTGACGTTTACTGGCCATATAAAGCCCGGGACACATGCGCTGGTCATTAAATACACACCTCTAACTCAGAGCTCAGAGCTTTAAATGTGATTTGATGTCAGGCCAAACAATTTGGACATTTAAACATGCTAACTACACAGGTATGAAAGCCTCACGTGTTCTGGCACCATTCAGAAGCAGGCACAGTTTGATACTGTCCACTTCAAGACCAAGAGCTGCACTAAATCAGGACTAGACCAGGTCTTAAGTCCCTCTGGCACTGACAAATGGGACAGGAACATGCCACAAGAACTGCAATAAACCAGAACAGAACCAGGTCTAATCTGGGTCTAAATCATGTCTAAAGCACCTCGGATACGCATTTTTCTGCTTGTAACTCACAGAATATTTCAAGCTCTATAAGTTAACGTAATCACCACACACACAGAATATTCCGTTATTTCACATGACAGACACGTTTGTTTAACGTTAACCGTCTTCAGCGCACGGTTTAGCATTAGCCTTCTTGTTTCCTTACTTCTGCTGGAACGATCTGGAGTCAGAACTTTTTAACGTTCCAGTGGGAAATACCCGACTCCTACTGTCCTACTGTCCTACTGTCCGGAACGCAGTATTAGGATTGCTTCATTGTGGCAGTATTATGATTTGCGTGTCTTGTTAATTACATTTTCTGAATACAACTTTCATTTAAGAGATAATCTAGCATTTCATTAGCCTGTCAGTGGTCATCACATGCTACCTGATTGGTTTAAATGTGAAACAGGCGTTACATTCATATTGAAGGCAGGAGCAGTTGTGAATATTTGATGCGCCGGGAAGGACACAGAGGAGACACGGAGCGGCGTCCATGCTAATCTTTGCTCATTTGCATAT
This sequence comes from Chaenogobius annularis, assembly GCA_015082035.1. NCBI lineage: Eukaryota > Metazoa > Chordata > Actinopteri > Gobiiformes > Gobiidae > Chaenogobius > Chaenogobius annularis. Next base: position 187,751 of record BJKM01000451.1, on the reverse strand, counting down.
TAAAAAGGAGTGGGTCGGAGGGTGTAATGTTATGCTGCTTCATCCTGAGCACTGCGTCGCCTGCTCGCGCGCCCGCGGAGGTCAGGGCCAGGAGAGAACACGCCTAATCAGGAGAATATTGAAAGCTTGACACCAACACTAAAGGAAAAGCTGAGGAAACCGCAATGATGACTAAAAAATATATACGTCATTTTCAACATGAAATGGAAGTATTTTCTTTCTCTGAATATGATGTCGATACCGTTTTTATTTTCATTTTACAACTCTCAATGATGTGGAGTTAGAAAGCAAGATGGCTGAAGTCGCAGCTGCCCTGGGGCTGACTGACAGAAACAACACGGCGGCTGCACGTTGACCATATTGTATTACCGTATCCTTTTAATCAGTTTATATTGATCCAAAGCAAATTATGTTTTACTTATCTATTTAAAAGTGCTGTGCCCGTTTGTTTTTCATGTAATAAAGCATTATTTGTTTTGTCCCGGCACAGATATAATATAAAAGCATCCATTGTGCACTCTTTGGCTCTATTTGTAAAGTGTTTTATTCTACATTAAGCAGGAAGTGTGTTGTTAGCATATTGTTGTTTTCATGTCTATAAAAATCAGGTGCAACACGTTGAAATATATGTTTATTCAATATGAAATGTCTGAGTGGATAAAGCTGACACCATAGAATTAAAGGGTCAACATTTACATTTCTTTGAGTATTATAGTGTCTTGCAACATCAATTATGCTTCAATTTACGTGAAACAGATGGTGAAAGATACAACATAATGTTTAATTACAGTCAACTGTTCACCATTTTGAGTGCAGATTCTTTGGTGCAGCAAAACTGAGGAAATGTAATTACTTTTTCAAAATGCCTGTTAACCACGATTGCATTATATTATTCAACATCCCCCTCCGGCCTGTACAGTACCGAACACGCCGTGCAGACGCTGGTGTGATGCTCTGACTGCGGCAGGCGTAACGCGGACAACACGGACTATAATGCGTGACACACATCTGTGTCACAATGTTGGAATAATAATGTGCAGTAAATGTGGAAAACTGTATCTGAGGCAGGATTTGTGCGTGTTCTAGCAGAGTAGGCAAAGATTCCCAAAGCAGACGAGTACAAGAGATGGAATTAGATTAAAAAAAACAATGGCTGTTCACATTTAAGTTGGCTAGCTGTAAAAGAAGATTGTTTAAGAGACTTTAAAACACGCACAAGACCCATTTTTAACAGCACAAATCAGCTCACCTGTTGCAGTTCTAAATAAATAAGTTCTTTATGGACAGATTGTGTAAAAAAACAAAGCTTGGATTAAAGTAAACTTGGGTAACAGAGCTTCAGACGGAGCCGTGCCTTCCGAAAACTTGATACTTTTGACCAAAATCCATGGATACAGACCTGGAGAAGGGTCCTTGGTGGGCACTATTCACTATGGCCCTAAGTTTACTGCAATGAAGGATTGCTTAAACACTAAATGTATGTCTTAACACTTGCATTTTCCCTCCAAACTCTTATCTCTACTGTACTGAACATATCTAAATAAATGCTTGGTGGATGCATTTTTCTGTAACAGTCGCGTTCCGGCGGCATCAGCGGTTTACATGAATGGCGAACAGGTTTACTTTGGAAGACATTTCCGCACACAACAGTCAGACAATGCGGCGACCACACGGAGGGCTCATTCACACGCGCGAAGCCGAGTCGACAGGTCCGAGGAAGAAAGAAGGAAAGAGAGAGAGAGAGCACCTTTTCACGCGCGAAACGTCAAAATGTCTTGAAGAGGCGCAAGTTCAACCTGAGTCACAACAACAGGAGCCGCGGAGACAAATGCACTCCTGGAAACTCCCCAACAGAGAAAGAGGACGGTTAAAAACATTGTGAATATGTAAACATGTCATTTTTGGTCAGAGCTCTGCCGAGAAGAGCGTCGGCCAAAGACAACAGCAATTTATTTCTGGCGTGCAAAGAGAATAGAATGTATTCATCATTGTCAGGTAATAAAAAGAACAATGAAATACAGTTCAGTAACTCTCTGGTCAAGCCACGGGTTCTCCTTTAATTACACTCAAGTGGGTTGTGGGGATGTCACGATATGAAATGTTAGCGTAACGATTATTCGCGATTATTGAGACTGTGACCAAACAACAGTGAAATCGTTCATTTTCTCTCATTCCCGTGGTCTGACATGCTTTATTTTCTCCAGTTTGTGATCAAGTTTTACGAAATTGAACTTTCTGAAAGACAAAATAATGTTAAATGTGAAAAAACTGTCGCAAAATAAAATTAAAAAAGTTCTTTACATTTAGGTATAATTTTTTGGCTTTATATTGAACAAAAATACTTAATTTGACTTCTAAAATTATTATTATGCCCTCATAATAGTGTGTTTGTGTTGGTTTGCTGCTGGTTTGTTTCATTTACACATGTTTGAATTATCATACTTCACTCTACGCTGATGGGTTTTTGCTCCTCTGTGTTTTTACAGCCCAAACCCCTTCACCAAACTCATTCCCATCATCCCATGTCAGTACCAGTGCCGTCTCGCCAACAGCTTTTCTCCGACAGACGCGAGAGACCGAAATGTATACACTTCTGGAAAAACATCGTCTTGATCATTTAACATGCATTGTTTTTTGTTCCAATAGTAAATTGCAAAACATGTGGGGAAAATAAATCAACAACTAGCTTGATTAATCTATCAAACAATTAATTTCTATATATTTTTTAAATCATTGTTTGAACTTGTGTGTCATTGTAATAGTTTGTATAAAAGAGTAAATTCCACCAGAGATAAGTCCGAAAGTACATGAAGTTAAATGCTACTAAAGGTATGTTTTTTCAATAATAGAACATGGTTAAAAAAAAAAAATTTAAAAACTGTATAAGGCCAAATACAGTGTGTGAGCTTTAAATTTGAAGGGAATATTCGGTGTTCTGTTCAAAAATTATTTCTTGCAAAACTATATCTTGCAGGACCATGTGGCGTGATTCTTCACATGACCAATTTTGTGATTTGATTTGGGACTGAAACACACACACCAACACCAGAGTGAGGCAGCACCATGTTCTTGAATTTTAATTGGACATTTTCAATCCAAAATTAGAGTTGGCAAATGGAGCTGTTCCCGTCGGACTAACTTTGACTCTCGTATTCATTAAATGTCCTCAGTCAAGATCCCAAAAGTATAACCACGAAGAGTGAGGTCTGATGAGGTCTAATGATGGTGAAAAGGAGAAGAGGGATGGGATGAGGAGGATGAGGAGGCTGTTGAGGCTGTGAAGGCTGAGGAGGATGAGGGGGCTAAGGAGGATGAGGAGGCTGTGAAGGCTGAGGAGGCTAAGGAGGCGAAGGAGGATGAGGAGGATGAGAAGGATGAGGAGGCTAAGGAGGCTATGAAGGCTGAGGAGGATGAGGAGGATGAGGAGGCTAAGGAGGCTGTGAAGGCGATGAGGAGGCTGTTGAGGCTGTGGAGGATGAGGAGGATGAGGAGGCTGAGGAGGATGAGGAGGATGAGGAGGATGAGGCTAAGGAGGCTGTGAAGGCTGAGGAGGATGAGGAGGCTGTTGGAAGGATGGGTGGCAAAGGAGGATGAGGAGGCTGTGAAGGCTGAGGAAAATGAGGAGGATGAGGAGGCTAAGGAGGATGAGGAGGCTGTGAAGGCTGAGGAGGATGAGGAGGATGAGGTGGCTAAGGAGGATGAGGAGGCTGTGAAGGCTGAGGAGGCTGAGGAGGCTAAGGATGAGGAGGCTGAGGAGGCTGAGGAGGCTGAGGAGGATGAGGAGGCTGAGGAGGCTGAGGAGGATGAGAAGGATGAGGAGGATGAGGAGGATGAGGAGGATGAGAAGGATGAGGAGGGATGAGAGGAGGATGAGGAGGAGGATGATGGGCTGAGGAGGCTGAGGAGGCTAAGGATGAGGAGGCTGAGGAGGCTGAGGAGCTGAGGAGGTTGAGGAGGCTGAGGAGGATGAGGAGGATGAGGAGGATGAGGATTCTGCTGCTGCGGTAGAAATTAGGCAAGAGGAGGAATCCATCCATTAAATCGATTGAACTAGTTCCCGGCTCTCACAAACCCTTTGGCACATTTATTTTATCGATTTATTAACCTTTATTTAAGCATTGATCACATGATTCAAGAGAAAACCGCAAGTGGACCATTGAAAATACAAACAGAAATGCTTTATTAAATGCAGACAGCGCACAGGAGTCTGATTTTGTGCTGTTTTTTACAGTACGTGTGTGTGTTAATAAATCCCGTACAAAATGTTTGAAAGCGCAATAACAAGCTGTTTATTAAACCATTTTTAATAACCAGGGAATGTTTGTGTATCATCAAATATTACATCATGCTACGGAGACTTATTTTAAAGCGTTACTGAAAAGGTTCCAATCTAATCATATTACACACCCAATAACAACCCCAACATGTCAGAAAAATGATTTTCCCCAAAATGTATTCAGCACTAGACTCTGTCGAGGAGTGAAAAAAGCTTCTTTGGGGGCTACATTTCAGACAGAGGAGGAGGATTGTGTCCTCGCTCTCCCCTCACTCAGAGACAGATGGAGCTCCAGGCGCACTCGTGTCATTCTCATCCCAATCAGGAACCATCACCACTGGCCTCGGCTTCCTCCGACACCCCGACACCTCCTGGATCCCACCCGGAGCACCCATCAGGCTTTAATACCTCCACATGTGTAAGTGCACCTGCATTTACCCCACGCATGCACCGTCTGGCACGTCTGCGGCTTCAAACCTCCTGTTTCTCCTGCAGGTGGGATGCTTTGATTCATGAGGTAAGATGTCTCCCCAGATTTTGCTGCGGGCGAAGCTGTTCCCGGTTGTTGACAATAAATCAGCACAATGTGATTAAGAACACAAAGATGAAACAGCAGTGTCTGGACTGGAACCATCGAGTCATGGAAAAGACAGTTTTGAAAAGTGTTGCAGTTAGGTTGACATTTTAAACCTTTTAGTCCAGTTGATAATTAATTAAATAAATAATACGTAGATGAGGAAAGATTAGGTACGGCACTTAGTTAAGGAAATTATTTCATTTCATTGTATTATTTCCGTCAAGATTCCTTTTTATGTACAATTTGGGGATTTTTTTTAATCAAACAATGTAATATTTTAAATTGTGAATCGGCCCCCATTTCTCATCATTCTGAAACCCAACTAAACATCCAAATAAATCAAACAATCAAAACCCTCATGTGCGGCTCGGTGTGCGCTGCGGCCGAGGCGGAGCGCGGACATGTGTTTTCACGTCAGGAGGAGGTGCGTGACAGGGGAGTGACAGGTGAGTGACAGGTGATTATGAGGTGGGCTGAACGCCCTGGATCGCTCCGAATGTTCAGGGTAAAGAAAATACCTGTAGAGCTTGATACTGGCCGAAAATAAACCACTTTTAAAGTCAGCTTTAAGCTCATTTCATGAAAGAGTTCGATTCAACCGGACCGAGACTGACCTTTCCAACCGGACCAGAGTTCGCTTCTTTGGTCCGGATCAGAGTTCGAGTGCGAGTTCACAATTTCCCACGCAAACCGAACCAGCCAGGCAAACCAATCCTGATTGAAATCAAAAGTGTATTGTGAGTGTGGCACACAAAACACCCACCAAACCAGAGAGTAGAAAAAAAACCTAAAAAAGCTTCTGTAATTGAATGAATGCAAGACAGAGACGTTTAAGCTACAGTGTGGAACATTTTGGCACAGCATCTGGGTCACCTCCAGAAACTTTTCCACCGGAGCTGGTTCTCAACTGGTTTTGTCCTTTTCCACTCAAACAAATGCTGGCTCTTGATGCTAAAAACTGGTTTCAGCTCGACACCAGTCACAGCTGAGCCAGAAATGAACAGATTCTTGTGGAACACTAAAGATAAAAGTTACATATCATCGTAAGCATTCACAAGAGTACGTAAGTATGTAAGTATGTACGCAAACAAAGGCAGTCTTAGGTGAAATACAGCCAAAACTACAGGCGGAAATTAGGAGAAAAACAACCAGTTTGTAACTGCTGGCTGGTAAATAATGTGTTGCTATGGCCACAAACATTTGCTCTTATTTGGTGGAAAACCAGGTTGGCAGCACAGAACCACCAGCGCCAGCCCAGACCCGGCTCTGAGCAAGCCCAGAAGCAGCACCTTGGTGAGGTGGGGTGCAGTTCTGTTCTGTACTAATCGCCCTCACGCAGAACACTTTTCAGAGTGAATAAATGTACATTATTACTGACACACTGGGCTCTGTGTTAAAGCGAGTGAACAGCCCGTCTGTCCATCAGGCTCCATTTGGACCTGCGCTCGTCTCTCGTTTCAAATCAAACCTGGCGTTCATTTGGCTCGTCAACGTCCGCTTAACACACTCATGCTTGACGTTTACTGCGAGTGTCACTTTCCCCCGCGCCAGCCATGACATTTGAATGCACCGCAGCAGAGCCACGGCGCGGGCAGATGGTTGTGTGTGACGCGCGCTGCATATTAACTGTTAAATTGCGACATTTGCATGAATTATTTGACTGAAAATAGTTTTTTTAAAGACACAATCTGCTTTGCAATAATTCTTCTTGGCAGTCGGAACAAATACAAACGCAACTGGGGAGCATTTTGTTTTTTGAAATATAGGACTCGGATCAGTAAATCAACACGAGTTTTGTAACAACAAGCACAAAGAGCCATAACTGCTGAAATCTATGGAAATACTTTTGGTTTCACTCCGTTTTCTCATTCGGCTTCGTTTTTTTTAATAACAACGTTCAAAGCTTTGTTCTGATGCTAAACACAAATGAATATGTTAAAAAACGTTGTTAATGTTGTGTAGAATGCTCCACAATATGTACGGTCATCTTTCTATATGGAAACAAGTAAGCTAAGATACAAGTCAGATCTGTGGAGAGGTGACGAGAGGTTTTTAAAGGTGTGTTTGTGCAATATAAACGCTGGATAGATAGCATAGAATTGAGCAGCTCGTAGAGTCAAAACCGCCAAAATGGAACACGATTTGACGGCGGAAAAACTCTAAATTTGGCGTCACAAATCCGGGGAATTTGAAACTGAGTGATTTTTTTGAGGCTCAGAGTAGAAGCAGAGAAGACAAGCTCATAAACAGGATTAATGAAACCCGCGTTGAATGAAGCTAAACACAACCCCAGGTTTGTTTGCGATGGACGAATGATGCTATGTTATGTTAGCGTCGTGAAAACTGCGTAACTTGAAGCCAAAAGTGTCAAGTTTGAGATAGTTTGGAGAAGGAATAGTGAATATATAAGTGAAGAAGGATGCTGAGATTAGAGCTGCAGGAAACGAGAAGCCTAGAAGAAGTCCAAAGAGGAGATAAACGTACGGCGTCTTTACCTGAACCATTTGCGCAGCTCAATGCGTTCTGTTATTGCAGTGTCAAAGTACAAGGACTTGACACAAAAAAACACAAAAAAAACAGCTTTCAGGCAGAAAATCTAACTTTCTTTCTGAAGACCTGTATGAATATGTGTACGTACTAGGCAGTTTCAGTATCAGGAGGTACTATTATATATTCATTTTGAGTGAGAAAAGACTGTGAAAAAGAGCCAAGGCTAAAGCTACATGTGGGAGACTGCAATACAGATTTTGGCCAGCAGGAGTGAAAATGGAAAGATATTAGATATTGCTAGTCTGAGCTGCACATGGACAAAAACTTAACAGGAAGGCACTTCAGGCTGATGTATTTTTTGTGGCGGTAATCTGTCCCAGTGGCGCCCTCTTTCAGTCTGGCTGTAATAAAACAACAGACCAGCGCCACAGTGTCATAAGCTGCTGCACAGCGGACGCGCCGCCGCTAAAAGCTCGGTAAATCAAAGCAAGACTAATAAAGCGAGCGTGAAAAGGGTGAAAATATCTTAACAAAAAAGACGTTAGAAACTAGTTGAGGGATAAAAAAAAAAAGCCCACTTGCAGAATTGTCTGACCGCTCTTTGCCTCAATAACGCCAATACGTTTGATGTTTCAACCTGTCAAATCAAACCGGTGGCGGCGCGTCGTGGCAGAGTAGTTATCGCTCCTACTTTCGAAAAGGAGACTTTCATGAGCTCTCGGCCGTTTACAGCCGCCATCATCGGCGTACTCAATGTTGTGTTTTGACTGATCCACGCAAGCGAAGCTCCGACGGCCCTGTTCTGTGATGAAGAACGCGAGCCATGCATGTGGGGTTCAAGAATGTCCAGTATCCAGTCTTCGAAAATAAAAATAAATGAAGAGAAAATCTGCTGCGTATTACAGTGAAATGTCAGTCTTGAACTTGCTTCTATTCAATTCAATTTATTTCTTTAAAGCCTAAACTCACAAGCGCGGCGTCCTCGAAGGGTGCCTTTCTGTTATTAAGCCGTTTTCAAGCACATTGCGGTTTATAATGGACAAAATGTAAAATGGCAGTACAAGGAAAAAAGGATAATATGACTCCTTTGAGCCAATAACATCGTGGTTTACACACAATTCAGTTTGTCATAGCCAATGTAGAAATGTCATGTAAAAGAAAAAGAAAAATGTGACTTGATAGATATGTTCAATGTCATACTGTGGAGCATTCAAGTGAAAGTAAGAGCATCTCCATGGAGACAAACAGGTGATTAACCTTCCACCAGAAAATACACACGCTCAAACAAGGCATTGGACGTCATGTCGACCTCCAAACTGATGTTACGTGGACAAAAGTAACGCTGCCAAAGACGAGATTTCAGACCATTTTACCAGCTCAGATCTGAATCGGAGCGGAGATGAAAACACCACTATTCACAAGGAAGTCAGACGTAATTTATGTCCCATCTACACAAAACCTGTGACGGAGAGCAAACATGAGGGACCCGGGCTGATTCTGCAGTGGCCAGGCCTGGTTGAAGAGGGCGCCGCGCTGTGAGAGGAAGAGTCTTGTGTGAAACGCTTCTTTACGCGGCGCTGGTATCCACAAAGTAGTCGGATCTGCGTGGGTTTGAACACAAGGCCCTAACCCTTCATCGTCCTCCTCTGCACGCGCTTTCATCTGATTCTCTCTTTTTAGCTCACAGATTATCACCTTGGATTCAAATGCTTCTTTGTGTTTGCCCACCAGCTCTCGGAATAGTTTGAGATTTGTCCTTAAAGAGCCGATGATTTTATCTTTTCAAAGCGGTTTAAAAGCAGTCAGTTCGAGTTGTGCTCTTGTGTTTTTGAATCCATCTGCTCTAGAACCTGTGTAAAGATAAATAGTTGCATTTACCGCTTTCTAAACAGCTTTTACTCATAAGGATAATCAGCAAATTATAACTTTACTGCTGAATTGTACCGCTAATATTGTGTTTCTTTTCTTCATCATTTCCAGCGTCGTCATTTTTCACGCTTTCAGTTTCATTTCGGACTTTTGACATACATAGTTTTACAATTTCACGGATTTTTGTATTCAATATTTAACACTCACATGCATTCATTGCGTGTGGACTAAGCATACGTTGATTTAACTTGATTATTCAACTCATTATTTTACACTTGTCGGGCGGAGCGATACCAAATGATTGAAGTAACAAAAAGCATCGATTCTCATGCAGAAATATCAATGTTCAAAATGTTTTTTAAAACACATTTACAACTTTTTTTTTTTTTTTTTTTTATGTTTGTAAAAGGGTGAAGGTTGTGCGTCCTCAAGAGTGTTAAACCCAAAAAGACAACTGTTGAAAATATTTTAGAGGTTGCACACAAAAAAAACTGACAAAGAATAACTTTTTAAATATGTTGAAATATATACTGTTTATATTTTAGATTATCTGACCATACATTTAGTTCAAACTAGGGTGGAGTGAAGAGAATAATGTCTCTACAAAGATAAAATACATTATAGTTTCAATGCATCAGTATCACAGTACTTGCCGTAATATTGAATACAAACTTAAATCACGTCTAACACCCGTCACTAATTTATTTGGCCGTTTCGCAGCGTTAATTGTCACAAATCTACCTGAACATCCAGCTTGTGCGACGCCTTTCTCCGACCTAAAGATGTTTTCCAGACAGACCTTTGAGGTGGAGAGGTGCCACTGACCCAGACACAGTATTTTTATCCACTTTTGTGCTTGAGTGGACAGATTTGGGTAAACTTTTGACACTCGGGAGGTCCTTCGGGTGCCGTGTCCTCTTCACCTCCATCTGCCCCCCCCGTCTCCTCGCGTACCCAGCCATCTGCCTCCGCTCTGCTCTGTAATATGCCACTGCTCGTGTTTGTTTGCACAGGTCTTACGTGTAGAACGCTTTATGGAGGCATTGAAGACGCCCGTCGGCCCGTCAGCAAAACAAAAGGAGCCGTGCTTTGGCCTCATTCTGTCATGGTCTTCTCACTTCTCTATGTAAATCGCGACGTCAGGGAGAAGTATAGACAAGCAGCGGCCTAATTGAAAGCCTGTTCAGATACGTAAAGTCTTCCACTAGTCTTTTACTAAAACACAGGTACGATCATTATTTTTTTTAAACTTGACTTCCTGGTTGTAAAAGCATGACATTACACGATGAGATTCCTGAACTGTAACCGAGCAAACATGACGCGCACTCATCTGACGATCATAGAAAGAGGTCCTTTTCACGATACGACCCGGACGATTCCGGTTGCCGTAAAAAGCGCGAATCTTCCCTTTCTGGTTTCGTTCGTTCCCCACGGAAATGATCCAAGTCTTGCTCAAACGAATCCAAACAAAAGAGATCTCACATGGAGCTTCGTGAAAATGGGCCGTTATTATTTGACAATGGAAAAAAAAACACGAGAACAGCATTATGTTGTTGAATTACTGTTTCAATGGTCCGAAAAATGAGTTTTTCTGTGTAGATTGCCCCAAACTTTCATTTTCAACATATTTAACTTTTCTTCTCAAACACGCACTTTGATTGGTGTAAATCCTTTATATTTACAACAGACTTTATTCCACCAAATAAAGTCAAAACTAGGAAATCATACAAACCTGTCATAGTTCGAACATATGGTGAGCAGGACAGAAGAATATAATGCAACTCAAGCATATAACCTTTCCACCAGGCCGAGTTACAGCTCAGATCTGTGGAGAGGCTCACTATAATAATGCATGATTTCTTTCATGTCTTTCACGGTAATTTAATACACTCAAGATAGACGTTTAATGCCATGCTGTGGAACTCTCCATGGTACCAAGCTTTCAGTGACAACAGAAAAGTGGCATATAGCAAGTAACTATAAAACGTACTTCTTGTATTAGTTTTCAGACACTGTGTACTTATACTATGCTTACTACTACTCTTACTTGAGCTGTAGTTTATTTTTTACGTGAGTCATTTCTTGGACCACTATTTCATTTTTTTACTTAAAGCAGAACTAAGTAACTAAGTAAAACACATAACCGGACAAGCTTCCCCCAATTGTTTATTTTTTCTTTCTTTATTTATCGAAAAAAGACAGTAAAATCGCATCGACATTTTTTTTAACATTGCCAAATATAAAAAAGAGCCAGGGTTTCTAAGGCTCTTTAAATGCCCCCCAAATACATTTGTAACCATGACAGGGACTTAAAAAGACATTGAATAAGGTAAACATGGCACTTAGTTCTCCTTTAGGCAACATTGTTGAAGTGGTGGCACTCTGAGTACAATGTCTGGCTCCTCCACACACCTGTGTTAGGGACTTTATGGCCACTTTGGTCCACATTATTACCCCATCAGAAGAGGTCTATCCCAAACTAGGCATGAACCAGAATTGGACCTGCCGAGCTGAGACTGACAGACAATTATTCACTCTCCAACCGTCGACTTCGGGCCATTTACAGTCACTCATTCACCTCAAGTCTGTGTGCTGTGGAGGAATCGTGTGTTGGCCAAACCTAAGCCTGAAATAAAAGACGGCACGAGGGTAATGGGACTGATAATAAGAGCATTTGTCTTACGCTTTTCAACTCAGTGTGCGTCTACGCTTCCCAGTGAGCGCAAAGACATTAACACCTTGACATATAATGAGTTGAAAGATTGTCTCACAGGCTCGGATATGTTTTCTATAATTATTCTGTGTAAACTGATATTTGTGCAATACTCGACATTATAACGGCTAAAGTTACACCAGTAAAGCACAACTCAAACTTTGGGTTCAAATTTTACCTCTGTACTTCATGGGTATTTTCAAATATATATTTTACACCTATTGGAGTATTAGTCAGATGAACAACAACAACAATTAATTCAGCAAATGGAATTAACATACAAGAACTTCTAAATCAGTTTACAGACCACTTTATTCTGATGGGACCAATATGTAGTATAGCACTTTGGTAAAAGAGCATCCATAAAGCATTTTCACATTACCAAAAACACACTGTGGCACCAGTTCCAACCCAAAAATACATACAAAATACCAGGAACTCAAAAAGGTTCCTCCAGTGTGAAAACCCTTATTATTTTAGCATGTTGAGTGCCCATCCTGCATGTTTATTCTAGTATTTAACACCAGAAACAATACAAACAATGCATCATAGTTCTCCTTTGAAGCTTTTATTTGACATCTAGTGCATCACAGCAGCACTGGCTCTCGCAGTAACTGGTTCATCCTTGGTTTATCTCCTGCGCTCGCTGCTACATCCGTATTTATTACCCCGCCCCACCCGCCCCAGAGAGGTACAACTCATACAACTCTTCAGCGCCGCTGTAATCCTCTGCGTACAGATCAGGCCTATCGTGTGTGCTCAGCCTTGTGTGCTTGATAGACCCATCTCCTGTTCACCGCATCATGTTTATTCAGGTGGATTATTGATTTACAGTCCACACAGGTGCGTCAGTGCAGCCATGATCGCACTTTTAAATCAACCCTCTCTCTAATAGCAGCCGTCGGTCCGTTGTCTTTTATCTAAACTTTGTGGCGTGTCGCATGAATAATCCATCAAACAGAGGCGAAGACGTGAAATCATAAACTGTTCCCCAGCACAGAACAGTTCCCAGTCTGGACCGGGTTCTTTTGATTGTAATCAGGATGCCTCTGGTGTAAGCACTTTGGAGAATCAGTGACCTTATGTGCAACAGTGAAGAAAAGTTTTATAATCCACAACTTTGCCTTTGCTCAAATAGATTACACATGCTCTTAGGCATCTTGGCTTTGGCATTTCGTGTTTCAGAACTTAAAATAATGCCTATAGAAAATACATATTGAGTTGAAAATCCATGTCTGTGCTCCCTCATCTGGATTTGGTGTTAGCAACAGTGGGAATTACCATGAAAAAAGCAAAAGCTAGCAATTTTAGCAACATATGCACAGGCAATTTGAAGGCAGAAATGTTCAGAAAGAGTTTGCAAATGATTTATGGACTTAAAACCAGCACTGGAGACACTCTGGATTTCTACCTCTGAATACTGAAACTGAGTGTTTTCTGAGGCTCAGAGGGAGAGGATTGTAAACAGGATCAAAGAAACGTTCTTTAACTTCAAACATTAAATGCGCTGTATCTTTTTCTTTTTTTTTCTTTTTTTTTTTTCTTTCACCCAGTGCAGTTGCCCTGGTGGCCTGTCTTGTAAAATGAGCTTTTAGGATAAGATCACTGTGAAATTATAAAGCAATTTTATTTAAAAAAATAAATAAATAAATCTGTGCCAAATGGATTCTCATTATTTTGCATTTTCATATTTTTTTAAATTTGCTGCTAAGAAAACAAGGAACAAGAGACATTGGCGTCCCTTGGTTTTGTCCTGGTTTGAACCCGGTTTAGGAAAAATAATCTTCAGTTTCGTAAGTTTTTCCATCATGTGTTTTGATATAGAATTGTGTGTGTAGCATGGCTTTAACCAAATATATTAGGGACATATAAATCTGAAAAACGGATTGCCACGTTTCACTTTGCCAATTAATATATATATAATTTAGCATTTCAGCCAACACAGATACCAACCAATCGCTCTGTGTGTGTGTGTGTGTGTGTGTGTGTGTGACCTGGACAGCGTCGTCGTTTCCCGGTGAAAACATGAACGTTAAAAGAGGAATCGTAACTATCGCGTTTGCCTTAAGTCCTGGTTTATCCCAACATGGTGTGTGTGTCCAAGTGCGAATGCAGCCATGAACATCGCGGCTCAGCAAATCAAACCCTTCTCCCTCTCCCCCCTCCCCCGCTCCCCGCACTCTCCACATGAACCAATATAATCACATTACAGCCCGTACACTGCAGAGGCCGTCAGCGTGAAGCGCCCACAGCGAGGTGCGCTCGCAGCCACCGACATCGACAGAAAACGCCTTCAATAATAAATAAAACAAGGCGACTCTTTCCACGCCGCTGCCCCGCTTTACCGTCCCGGCCTCCCGCGCTCCAGATCACAAACGGATAGACGCAACCGCAACAGACACGTTTTCAAATGCGTTTGTAATAATCCGTGTCACTACAGCGGGGCATCCGGGCAGAGCGCCAACGTCCGGAAGCAAGAGGCAGCGGAATGAGATAAAAGGAGACACATGTAAATATATGAACACATTCTTGCAGGAGGAGCGAAAGGAGGGAAGCAAATCCAGTGTCAAATGTTGGCATTATGATTATTGTGAGAAGAAACATCATGATTTTATGATTAGCGTCGCCGTGACAACATAACGGCGAAGTCCTTAATTCACTTCGACGTTCACATTACCGTTCTAAAAGCGATCCATCCAGCTTCATCAAATCAAGCTTTCTGAATGATAAAGTCAAATTAATCTGACATAAACAATTAGATGTATAAAAAGAACATTATTTAAGCTTGAGATTGAATTGAAAAGAGAAAGTCATACAAATTATCATTGACATTGAATGTACAGAATGTGGAAGTCATATTACTGGATATAATAAATATATAACAATAATACAGAAAACATATGTATATTTCCATCAGGCAATACTATTTTATACTACTGAAATGAATATCTTTAAAATGCAGATCAGGTTCAACATTTGTGAATTTACCTTTTGTTGTTTTTGTTGTTTGTGTTTATTTGTCGGGCGAGTGCACGTCAACGAACATACATGACGTACACACTGTAAACACGCTGGATTGTCTAACATTTCCATCCCACCTTCACTCCCATTCATAGAGAGCATACACAGACACTGGAGGTAAAGTGGGTGGAATGTCTTGCCCAAAGACACAGCGGCAGTGTGCACTACCGCCCCCCTGTGGCACCAGGCCCATCCCTGCTTTGCTTCTGAGATCTGACGAGAACAGCCACTGACGAGTTGTTGTTTTTTTTAAATGATATTTCACAGTAAAGTCCAATGCAATCAAGCGGTTAATGCCAGGTCGCTATGGTAAACAAATGTAACCGCCAAAAGAAACCTGCATAAACTGCTCAAATATCAGAACAGTCTTTGCTCAGCTGTGGCGCTGACATTTTGACAACAGCAAATTTCATCGTGCCAAAATACTGCTGCATTTTAGGAGGCAAATGTGGCTTTCTTGTCGCGAGCCGACGGCCCTGGGACAAAACGACACCTTTCACCCAACATTTGTGAACCAATTTTGAGCTTATAAAAAGGCAAAGTACCAAACGTGAACACGCAATTGAAGTCTACTCTTGATACTTGACGTACGTTGGGCAGAAAACGGAAAAGTGGCCCTTTCTCATCATATTCTATAATGTGAACGCAATGCTTTTTTCCCCATTTTATCATTCTTATTCTTTCTCTTCACTATAGTTTTACATGTATTTACAAATTGTATTGAGATGGATTTTATTTTGGTGATTAGATAAAAGGTCAAGGGTGTAATATTGGAGGTGTAAAGGCTGTTGCGGCCGCTGGTAATTGCCGTGACCTTCTGGGTTTAAGAGGTCTAAGTTAATAAAGAGCCTGGCGTCCGCTAACATTAGAGACGGATGCAGACGTTACGGGCTTTAGCAAGGGGGAATTAGCAACTATGTCGGGGTCAAAGCTGGAAAAGGGCAAATGATGTCATCGCTTGGGTTTATTTTGTGGGGAGAAAACCATGACACGAGATTGCATGGTTACTTACACTCATTTTTATTGGAATTATTTTTTTAATTGAAGTAAAAGAGGGACAAGTCCTTGAATGCGGAGGGACGGACTCGGGACGGACTCGGGACGGACTCGGGACGGACTCGGGACGGACTCGGGACGGACTCGGGACGGACTCGGGACGGACTCGGGACGGACTCGGGACGGACTCGGGACGGATAATAACTGCAACAATGAATGATTTTCGTGTGCGTTTTTATCAGTAATAACGAGATTTGAATAGCGATGCGTGCCAAACCCAGCTCGCCATGCAAGCGCGCCCAAAAGGTCTAGATTTATTGGTGAAAAATACAATGTTGTCCATGTAAATCTTCATGTGGCGTCAGTGAAAAAGTGCGATGACGAGTGACTGAATGACTGTGACTTCAAATTGTTCCTTTCCAACAGCGGTAACAATGATTTGCCCAGGCTTCATTAAAGTTTTGTTGGCATTAACTGCTTTTCTTCATGGAGATATAATTTCTTTGCCTGAACTTTGCTCAAGAGTGTCTGTTTTTTTTATTTTATTTGTTTTATTTTTTTAATAAATACAAGCTTGAGTTTAATATAGTGTAGAATATTAAAGCAATAACATTCCTCAGGAGACAAGCCAGTGGTGAACACGTAATAACAACTACACTTTTCATGTCCATAATAAAGCATGGAAGACTTTAATCATAATGAACAAACAGTGTGATAAGAATGATTCAGACTGTGAACTTTGACCAAGATGTTCTCATGTATCTTGTTTATATCACGTGTACATCATATTTATCATACGGGACACAATACTCTGTTGTGTACTGTAAACTAGTACATACCCGGCCCAAATAACACCTATTTTAAACTACAAGACGACGGACTCAGGATCAGGATGTTCATACTTTATTAAAGGTGTATTTATCCTGGAGTGATACTGAAAAAGATAGTCCTTTAAGACCCAGATCATAAATGCTGTTAGACCTGTTGAGAACGCGTCAATCTAAATGTCGCCCGCAAAGACAGTAACAGTAAATAAATAATTTTAAAAAATACCAGTTGCACAAGGCATCGCAACTGTCCTTTTTACTTTTCTCTCACAGTGGAAACGCTACCGCCCCGGAAAGCCATTAGGAAATAAAACATGTCTGATTAAGAGCTGGCGCCTGAATTAAAATGCAAATGTGCTTCTGCTGAAACATCAGACGTTGAGGTCGAGGTCGGAAGGTCAAGTGCTGTTGCCCCGTCTCTCTCTCTCTCTCTCTCTCGTGGCCAAAGTCGGATGTGGATTTTTACCATTTACCATCGTTAAATAAAGTTCAATAATTAAAACTATTTCAGAACGCGGCGGTCCAGACTCTCCGTGGCGTTCGAAAGCCGGCGTGTGCGGGTCCTTCACTTTTCAGTCAGTCGGAGATTTGAATCCAAGAGTGTGCGAATGAAAAGTGTCTCGGCACAAGTCTGCGGGTGAGTAATAGACTCGATCAGCTCATATCGGGGAGGAGAGGAGGGTGTCGCCCAAGCTCAGGAAGGTTCTTGGACTTTCCCTTCCACCCGCTCCACATTGGGCTGGGCAGCTGCAAGGTCTCACTCAGAACCTGTTCCTGTTACTGCTGCTGCTGCGCCACCGAGAGACACAGGAAATCATTCTACCGTCACCACCGAACTGTTGAACTCTGCACCGTCGAATCCCCTTCGTAAAGTCAACGTCCAATGTTCAGTTCACTTGTGAAATTGTACAGGAAAATGTCAATATGCAGCAAAAGTATTATATTTCATTAAGTTAAATCTAACGTTAAAGCTAAATGTTGTGTTTTCCCCCAAAGAGTGCATTGTAAAAGCAAGACATTGTGACAAAAATGAGGTTAAGACACCATATTTTATTTCTCATCAAGCCAGAAAGCTACGCTCTGATTGGCTGTGCTTGGGTGGTCCACCCAATTTCAATTCACCGTCTGAAAAATGCTCTTCTAAAACTGTGGACGCGGCTAAACTTAATGCATGTGGATGTCCATGATGTGTCAGGGGGTTTGTGGGAGCTTTGGGAACTTGTTAGATGGATTAAAACCGGTGTGAAACTCAGGTACTCCAGCTTTAAGTCACACGCAAACATTTTCATGAAACATTTAAATAGAGAATAGTCTTTATTCCTACAGTGATACAGGCCACTGATCATTCTTTTGAGAAGTTTCTATATTTTTATAACTTTAGGCCTTCCACAGCATGGCATTAAATCTATCTCCATGGAAACAAGCCGGCGACAAGGCCATTCCAAGCTACCGATTTTTAAAGATATATTTGAGCAGCATCAAAAACATCTGTAATTGAATAAATGCAAGGTACTCACGTTTAATGGCACGCTGTGGAACATTGCAGGCATAGCAACAGCATCTCCATGGAGACAAACAGCTGGCCGACTCTCCACGAGAAAAGTTACAGAGTGCACCTTTAAATGGTTTTGAGCTAATGGTCTTATTCAATTATCTTTTCACTTAACCCGCCTTTATTCCTCTTTTTCCAATTAAACCTGCAGCGTTTATTCTGTGTTGTCCTGATGCTACTTGACCAAGGTTACGGACGAATTATAATTTTAAATAAGCGTTTTATTGCTCCGTCATCAGCGTTAACCCCAGGCCAGTCTGGAGATGAGAGCGTTTCGCTGTTGACCCGCACTAGATCATAATAATTGCACCTGGTTGAGTTTGTGTTCGAGTGCTTTTAAATGGAGGGGGGGAAACGGCATCAGAGCTTTCTCATTCATTAAACCGCGGATCCCAATGAACAGAAAAAAAACACGCTGGAGTCAAGGTGAGACGGGACATCTGCTGCCGCTGCCGAGTGTGTCCTCAAAAACCATACGAAACCGTGCGAAGTCTGAGCGACGCAATTAAAAGTCTGCCCAAAATAAAATATAAAACGCATTTGTTAAATTGCAGCGCTACTGAAAATTGCACATGCGAATTTCACGGCGTTTTCTACAGTGAAGGGCCAAGGTTTTCACTGTAAAATGCCGATTGCAACGGTGTAGGAGGCGTATGGTTTTGTAGAAATGATACTTTTCTCTAAAATGCCATGAGATTATCTAAGTATTGATCTATTACACCCCAATTAGCCTTTTACGAAACTTGAACTTCAGATTCATAAATGGAGGTTTTTCCTGATGAATTAAGATTTTGTTCAAGTGTTGTTAAAACCAGTAAAAGTGTAGGTATTATATGAAGAGTTATTAAAGTATTTCACAACAGTAGTCTTAATTTAATATTGAATAAGGATCATGGTTTCATAGTTTTCTACTTTTGTGCTGCAGCAATAACAAAAAATCCTTTCAGACTATGGATAATGCAATTCGATATACTGTGACTTTTAATGCAAAGTGAAAATATACAGTAACTTTGAACTGCAAACAGTAAACTTATATTTACATGCAAAAATATTTAAATATACTGTGCTTACATTTCGCATTTTTGCAAATTCACTGTAGTATTTCTCACTGTTTTTATTTATGAAATGGAAAAAAGGCAAAGGGTTTAAATGTAAATGATGAAATATGGCTTTAATGAGCTCGGTGTGTAGGCAGAACAAACAGAGACGTATGCGCACATTTACATATGACATACTGTTACAAATGTGGCGTCTTCACAGCATCTTTAACAGCAATCAAGTGCGTTTTGTTCCCTCATCTGCTGGGAAAATTAAACGTGTCAAAAGGCGTGGACACACAAACCACGGGGGGAGCGGAGCTGGAGATGCGTCTGAGCTCGCGACGAGTATGAATATGAGCTGGAGGTCTTTGGGTGACAGTGGAGCGGTGGGTTATGCGTCTATTGATGAAAAGACGCAGTATGAGCTCAGAATGGCTGCTTGCTTTTATACATTTACACTTACTCTGAAGCTCAACTGGGAGCAAAGACCAGGTTGAATAAATAACATATTCCTCCGTATTAAAGACGTGCATAATCCTGAACATTAAATTGTATTGTAGTTTGTGGTGTGTGACGTTTGAGATATTTTAAATACTTTCTGGCGTTTCTATGGGCTTAAAGGGCACGTATTATGATACTTTTTTGAGCGTTTGACCATGTTCTAACATTGTTCTCTCATTAAAAACAAACCTGGAGTCACATTTAGCTTCATTCACGCTAGATTGATGAATCCTGGTTGGAATAGCCTCTCCGACAGTCAAAAACAGTCCATTCTGGCGTTTCCTTGATGATTGGCGTTTCCTCGATCTGTGACGTGGTTCTGAGAATCTTTTCTGCTGTCCTTATAAATCATCTCCAGACTCGCTGGATGTTCTAAAGCATGTTAAAAGGCTAATAACAATAGAAATAATGCATAATATGTCCACTTTAAGTAAGACTGGAAGATCGGCGTGTCAATACAAACGGACAAAGAAATAAAAGCCAATAAGCCAGACATTTGTATCCAAAACAATAAGGAAAACAAATTGCTCAACATTGCAAACCCGTCTGAAAGAAACACCTCAGCCAAAGTATGTAAAAAGTTGTCTAAATGCAAAGATTTGGACGTTTTAAATGAGTAAAATGTGGGTAATGAAGGCCCAGAAAATCACCCTGCTGGGAACAACGCACTGAGGCACATCCTGGTTCTGAAATACATCACCATCACTCAACTTTGACGTCCCGCTCGGCGCATGGTTTGTACCTGGGACTGCACAATTAAAACACAATACAAAAGAAATAATACCAATAGTACTGATACTACTTTTTTTGGTCAATGGAATAAAAAGGAAGCCAGAAGTCCTTTGTTCACTGTTTGGCTCAAGCACAGAGCTCCGGTTACACCTCCCATCCACCGCTGCTCTGTGTGCGCGCCGCAGATCTATACTCAGGTGATTTCCCTACAGTCCAGCCGATTGGATTTGCTTTATTCTAATTAATTGAGGCCTTGATTTAAATGGAAAGAGCCACAGCTTATTGCCGAGACAGACAGCCACACTACATCACTGTATTTCCTGCCTAAGGGCCACAGACGTGCGCACAAGGATTTATTCACGTTACAATTAGACTGTACAAGGAGGAGTTTCGGGTTTACAAAACTGGTCCGTCCGTTTTCAAACAAACATGGCTTCTTACGAGTAAAAAAAAAGAATAGAAAAAAATCCCAGCGGAGTTGAAAAACATTGCAGATTTCTGAAGAATCAAAGAGCGAAGCATGTAACGAGAAGTTTCACGTGGCGCTAAATGAATGACGACTATTGAGCTCCTTTATTTCATGCATCACAGAAATAAACAAAGCCGGATTCACTCTTCGGAAAGAACTAAAGACGTGCGTTTACTCACCAGGCAAAGAAAAGTGCACAAAATGATATCATTGCGCTTTTCAAGGGTTTCAGAGTGACGACAAAGTAGCACCACTGCCATCTCTCTTCTGACGGGGGGAAACGTCTCCAAGGTACCGCCTATAGGAAGCTTGAGAACCCACGAGTTTGTTTTTCATCACACCTCGACGGTTTTTGGTCAGCTGATTTCCAGTGAATGTCGCGCCTCCTGCTTGTCCACCGTCTTCAGGACTGCATCCCGGGTGTGAGACAGTTTGACCAACCTCCTCGTCCTGGTTTACAGCCGGTAACCAAAGGCGTCACTCTCAAAAGTATGATTAAAAACACACGTCGGTTCATAAGAATCCATAGTCGTGTATAAATTCAGTTAAATAATCCGACTAAATCTACAGATCAAAAGTTTTGTTCTTGATAAAACCATTCAGAACACTTACTCATAACAACTAACTTTTGTATTTTATGTATTGTGGTCTATAAAACGGCCATGCTGATTTCCTGTGAGGCAGTGAAGGTGACATAGGTGTAATAGTGTAATATAGTGATGTTCTCGTCGGGGGGAGTGTTCACAGCCGCAGACCCACAGGTGGGCAATTGTGCTGCGCAGACCAGACTCCCATTAGCCCAGTGTCAGGAAGAAAAGTGGCCCTGCTCCAGCTCTGATAGAGATCTACGAGGAAACAGGAAATGAGAGCGGACACACAGGAAGTCCAGAGACGAGTCCAGAGAGAGAAGACGCGATGAGCCAATGTGGCCGAGGAGCTGCTTATTGGGATTGTTGAAGGCCGCGCCCAAATTGTATGCAATATCACGATGTAGAACAGGAGTTTTTATAAAGTAGAGTAGAGAAAGTATACCTGTTGTTATGGAACAGCCAGTGTCTAAGGTCAATGTATGATTTAGCCTCTGCTTTATGTATGTTTAGTTATGGTTTAGTCCAATTTTAGACCTGGTTTCCTCCCGGTTAGTTCATTAAAAGGTTCCGGATGAGTGATACATTATCTAAAAGCAAGCTAAAAAACGTAATTATCATGTGTTTAATTCATCTAAATGTAATAAGGTTATGGTACTTTTTGTGCTTTTAAACTGAGCATAAATAGCTGCTAATAATGTGTGTATCAAATAACAAACGTTCCCTATACGACTCCCTGAATATGAGGTAAACATGTTCAAATCAAACGCTTCTCTTTTTTAAACCAGTAAGAGCAGCAGTTTCCCTTTAAATTCTTTCATTGCACAACTGGACAACAAACAAACAGCTACAGAAACATGCAGAGATACTGTACACGCGCACGCACACACACACACACACACACACACACACATACACAGGACGTCCTGTCAAACACCTCTGCACCTCTGAGTATGTTGTGATGCATCAGCGTCATTTAAAACAGATGGAGATTACGTTCTGCTTTCTCAGCTCGAATCACTGAGCAGAGAGGAAACCAGCGACCACATTTGACCAGCGCCGGCCCCTTCTTTAAATGAACCCACTCCATCAGGTGAGCCACTGCCTCGGGTGCTCTGCGTTTGGTCTACGCTTCTGCTTATGTTGCATTGATTACATTAGTATATGGCTTAGACAGGACCGGTCTTAAGTAACACATCATTTCCTTACAGACTTAACCAAATTATGAGAGCGAACCTCCAGCACAGCAGAGCCTCGCCGATGGGCAGAATATCCGAGGCTAACGTTTCAGTGCTGTTATCCCCATAAGGACATTTACCTCTACCATAAGTAATATGCACATTTGCAGAAATACAATACCTGGTCTTTTTCCTAAAGACAGGCAGAAAGTTAAAAATGCATACTGCATACTACTTACTTTACACTGAAATTGGTCTGCATGAAATTGTGTTTGGGGAGACTCTAAATTGCATTACAATATTTCCTGGAGGCACGAGCACACAACCTCACCAAGAAACAAGATTCAGGGATATTTTAAAGTGGATGGAAACTAAAGGATCTGTCCCCTTTTCACACACTTCAGCCTAACACATTTAATTTGATAACTATTAATTGTGAGGGATGACTATTCGGATCAGATTAAACAATGGGCCTTTTACAAACTGTGGGGATTATGACGTTAAGCGCGCCGGGTGAAAACTCAGACTGAATGCAATATAAGATAAGAGGGAACTCTCAAGCTGCTTGATATGCTGATAGACCTGGAACTCACTTATTTCCACTCAAATCAATCATTCTGGGAAGCATCAGGGTCAGTTTGTTCTCCAAACCCACAAGTCAAAAATTATCATAAAATACAAATAAAAATGAATGGGATTTTTATATGGATTCTGCTTGAACATTTCTGCTTCATTACAAGTCCCTAAAACTCATTTTCAGAGAATTTACCTTCAGCTTTCAAAAGAGAATTGTATAAACCCAACAGATGCTCATTTTATTGTCAATCATCCGATCCTTCCAGAAACCAGATTTACTCATTCATATATTTTAACAAAGAAAACCTAGACGGGATGGAGTCAAACAGACATCAGAGTCCAAAACGACAGCGTCTCAGCTTCACAAAGGCTCCAGAGGATTCAGGAACAGCTTCAGTTTTAATTGGGGGCCACTTTTTCAGGCGTTTGGTAGTTTGGTGGATGAAAACCATAGGCAAGCGCTATTTTGCCCAATCAGACCTGACGCGAATGGAAACAACAGCACGTGGCGATCCCAGACAGACAGTTGTTGTTGTTGTTGTTGTTGTTTTTCTGTCATGATTTAAATTGATGTAATCCCTCATTCGTCCAGGAGTGGGTTCAGCGTCGCTTCTGCCATTCGATTGCAGAGTGAGAGAAGTCACCAAATGGCACCAAGATGATTCCTAAAACATCCAGCGTACTCTCTGTTCCAAATCGGTTACAGGCCCTTTTAAAATGGTGGGATTGTTGTTTACCTTTTACTTTTCAAACTGCATGGGAAAAACCTTCTTCCGCTCTGCTCCATACTCTGCTGTTTTCAGTGTCCGTGCCGTTTTCTTGGTACAAAACAAGAGAGATAGAAGTGGTCTTTTTCCACAAATAATATCCACTTTGAACCATTAACGTTGCTGAGATTTTCCAAAGATCGGATTTAGTCGTGGATTTCCCGTCGAAAAAACAGCGATTCCATAAATGTGCCATAAGCAAGCGTGTAGTTAATGTGGCACCACTTAAAAGGAGCTAATGGAAAATACTGAACATAATCGAGACGTATAGATTCTGTTAAAAGACTGCACACTTGAAGAATTAGCGTCGATAGAGTGATTTTATTGAGTCTCTCTGGAGGACTGGCATTATAGTTC
The DNA here is from genome assembly GCA_015082035.1 of Chaenogobius annularis. Classification (NCBI taxonomy): domain Eukaryota; kingdom Metazoa; phylum Chordata; class Actinopteri; order Gobiiformes; family Gobiidae; genus Chaenogobius; species Chaenogobius annularis. The sequence goes on along the minus strand of BJKM01000451.1, from coordinate 163,223 downwards.
TTATGAGGATGCAATGACGTGTTTAAAAGGCCTGAATGATCAAAATAACTGTATTAACATTAAGCTAGATTACAGGTAACTGCAATAATGAAGGGAATGAGCATCAGCATTATAAAATCACTTAAGACTACGCGTCCTTTAAATCCATAGTGCATTTAAATGGAGCGGACGGGAACTTGTATTTTGCCGACGGAAGCTTTCCCAGAATCCTTCACTCCGTAATCGAGCAGTACATTGCATATACCCGTCGTAGTCATGCACCGACACGCTCTTAATACCGGGGCATCCGCTTGTGGGCCGCTCCCTAATGCGTGCGGTTTGAAATGCACGACCAGCACACTCGGTCTGGCTCCGCGGAAACGCACAGGTCCGTTTCCTTTTCCCCCTCCTAATGGGACGCGAAAAAACCCTCTGAGAATGACAAACCCCGCCGCTACGCTCCGGCGACCATTACCCATAAGGCGCCGCGTCGGGGGCCGGGGGTAGCCGTGGCCGCCCACTCTCCTCGCCTTTCACCCCGCATCTGTCAAACCCAGGTAGGATCCTGAGCCTCGCTTTAGTCTCTGGCGGTGTCTGTCTGCGAGGGGAAATTCAAATGGAAATCCTGTTGTTTTTTTTAGATCGACTGGGTTAAAGCCACTGCAGTCGAAAAGGTAAAGGACCGAGGGGCACGCGCTCCGCGGGGGGGAAATCTGTTGACCTATGAATTAATCAAAAAAGTGCACACAAAAAAAATAACAACTGCGTTTGTCAGCTGCGCATGACATTCATTAGATTTTCTGTACATCGCTCACGGACGGAAACCGGGCGCGTTTTTCTACTGCAACCAGGACGTGAACAGGAAGTTAAGGGTGGGTACATGAAAGGAATTATGTACGGTGGCCTGACAGGAACAGTGGATGGGAGCGTGGACAAAGAAAACGTATTTGGTAAACATTCATTATCTGGGGCCCTATAGACGCCTCCAGTGTCAGCCTCCAAACAGCACGCATTATGAAAAAAACGGGCTGTTGTGGCGACTGACAACCACTTTGGGAGGCTTTCTGAATAAAAAAAAAAAAGACAAAGTAACATTAGAAAACATGACGTGAGCGATTAGCACTGAAATAAACACACATTTTACCAAATGCACCAAAACGTTGTGGGAAATTCAAACAAATAACGTTTTTTTTTCCATCAAGCAAAAACCTGTGATCGGGCTCGCTTCTCCACAGATCTGACCTGTCTCTCCTGACCTGACTATTGGCGGTGGAGATGTAAAGGTTTAATGCCATACTGTGTAGCATTCCAGGTAAAGAAACAGCACACAAAAATAGACACCTTTAAATAAGAAGAATTAGTCAAATATCTACAGTATTTGGAGCATTAACCTGTGATAATCATCTCACTTTATGCTTTTTATAAACTTTTTGAGCTGCAACTTTGACAACACATGACATCATCACTAAGTCAAATATTCTAATAATGATAAAATACAATAATATACAGAGTAAGTTTCACGTAAACTGGTGGTCTGGACAGTTTGGAACACAAAGCTTGTTGCAGTCCGGTCTGACCTTGACTTCAGCAGAGTCTCCTGTGTCAGCAGTGTTTCACTAAATCTGTTAAATTACCACCTGCACCAGAGCAGCAGGGCAGCGGCGGAACGAGGGCACACGGACCCCTCCAGCTCACCACAAAGAACTGTCATTTCAGGTCTTGAATTCAAAATACAAAAGATAGATTTTTCCCTTTTCTTTCCCTTTTCTGATTTAGGTTCTGATATCACCTCGGTTACAGTGTGGAGCATAGATAATGTGCCGTTAGACACACAATAAAATACACCAGATTAAACAGCAACGACTTTGTGTCAGTTTAAGGGTCAGGGTCTCACCTGACACCTCTTAGTCCTGGGAAACAGAAAACCTGCCGCTAATGTAAACTTCAAAGGAAATGCCATTCCCCGATTTGGAACCTCTTTCATTGAACTAATTTAACGAACGTAGAGTATCAAAGTTGGAGTATTGCACAGTTTATACTTAGAAAGAGAAATACAAAATAGAGTTTCAGTTCATTATAATCAAAGTAAGCCGTTTTACGTCTTAAATCAACTCAGTTTACTAAATTTTCAGTTTAAACACATTTTTGGAGCAAGTTTTTTTTTTATCAGTGCAACATTTTATATTCCAAAAGTAAATTTGACTGAACAAATCTCAAAAAGATTTGCGGTTACTATGGCAACTTCAGCACTTGTATGTAGTCTTTGTATTTGAGCACGGACCGCTTGAGAAACGGTGCCAAATCGGGCAATGACCGGGAAACGCACAATAACGGCACAAATCATCAGTATTAAACCAGTTTCCGGGGATTTTTCTTTCAGTTCTGGTAATAACCGTCTATTACAAGTCGGCGAAAAGCAACGGAAAAGTGGCGCGACAGGTCAATAATGGCGCCGACTGCTCTGCTGCGGGGCGTTAGCTGAGCAGCAGAATGGTAAAATACAATAATAACTGGAATTGCAAACATATTTGAATGAAAACACGAGGTGGGAGATGAGAAAGTGGGGCGTCGCCGTGTTCTTCAGACACTGCTGCTCCTTTCCGGACCGACACTGGTGAAACTGTGTTGTGTTGGTGTAAGACGACATGAAATATCCCGACTGTGGCCGAGCTCTTGAACTCAGCTGGCGCGTTCACTGGCCTCTTGTTTATTTGACTTCCATCTCCACCTTGTTTAACCTCCGCCTCCTCTTCCACCTGCTCCTGTTTGTTTGTTGTTTCAGACGCATTCATGTGTCTCCGTCTCCCTCCCCCCCCGTCTCACACTCCTCTCTTCTCTCTCTGTTCTACCCCCCTCTCCCCCAAAGCCCTCTGCCTTTTTCTTCTCTGACTCTGACATAATGTTTATAGAAGTAAATAAATAAAGCAAATTCATCTTTCTCTCTCTCCCTCCTCTTCCTTTCTATTTCTTATGCCTCCATCCATGGCACTCTTCCTCTATTCCATCTATTCCTTCACTCTCTCCACCTCTTCCTCGCTTTCTCCCTTCCTCCACTCTGCTCTTCTTAGCCTCTCTCCTCCCTGTATCCTTCACTCTCTCCACCTCTTCCTTGCTTACCATTCCTCTTCTCTTCGCCTCTATTCTCCTCTTTTGTCTGCTCTCTTTTCTCCTCTCACATATGCTCTCTATTCCTCTCTCTCTCCACCTAACCCTCTCTCTTATTCCACTTTTGTCTCCTCTCTCTCCTCTTTTCCCCCCCACTCTCTCCCTCTCATGTTCCTTTGTTATTCTTGTCTCTCAGCCTCTCTTACATCCCTCTTCTGTCCCTCTTCTCCTCTCTCCTCCTCCTCTTTCCTCCTTCTGTTCTCTCCTTCTCTACCTTTCGTTCTTTCATCCCTCCTTTATTCTCCTCTCTTCAACTCCTCGTTTCTTTCATCCCTCCTTTATTCTCCTCTCTCCAACTCTTCCCTACCATTCCTCTACCTCCCCGTCCCCCCCTAACTCTCTGCTCTCCTCTACCTCACTCAGGTATGCCCGTTCCTATTTTACCTCTCTAGGTCTCTCTCTCCACCTCTCTTCTCGCTCTATTTCCAACACTCCCTCTCTCTATTGTTCTATCCTCCCGTCCCTTCCCTTCCTCTCCTCCTCCCCCCCCCCCCCGCCCTGTCTGTCGCCCGGTGGTTCCACTCGTCAGGATAAAGGGAGCAGACACGCGCCCCGACAGAACAATCCCACATCTGGATACCTCTGGATACTTTGGATTGACGGAGCTGAAGTGAAGGGGAGACCAGACGGAGTGAGACGACCCAACACGGAGGAAGGAGACGCTACTGCGCGAACAAACCGAGTGCAAACGAAAGACACACATTTAACATTTGTGGCGGAACGGCCAATAAAGTGAAACATATTTAATTTGATACTGCGGAATGTAATGTTATTGAAACCAAGTGTTTTTGTTGAGGTCTCAGAAATGAAGCAGATAAGACAACCTCGTAAACAGGAATTAATAAACAAGCGAGAATTAAGTTAAATAAAACTCCAGTGTAGTTTTTAATGAGGGAACACTTACATGAGCATGGTATGTTCCTGTTTTTATTGTAGAAACCATTAATAACCATTCAATAACACTTTGAAAACATATAATATTTGTTTGAAGTGTTTTTGTCTTAAATCACTTTGCAACCCTCAGATAATTCAATACCAGTAAGCTAAGGTATGATTAATGCCATACTGTGGAGCTGCAATAACCCGAACACAAGTGGGCACGCTTCCATTGGAAAAAGTTACATAGTGCACCTAAGCATCGGAAAGAGCTTATTCTTTCTTTTGTTGCGTAGAACTATTGATCCATGAGCTTGTGTTGATCATAACAGCTACCACATAAAGCAATGATTAGAAAACAGTCAAATGTGAGTGGAATAATGAATAGAGCTGCACGATTACTCGAATAATCGAATAATTCGATTACAAAAAAAATCTCGATTATTATATATTCTCTTCGATATTCGTTTAATTTAAATATTTAAATCAAAAACAGTGAACTGTGGACGCCCGGCGCGCACGGAAGACTTGTGGCGGTTTTGCTTTACACGAGCTTGTCGCTCTGACGAACAACAGGAACACGAGGCGCGTTTTAAAGAGTTTAAGAGTTTTGACGAGAGAAAGACATGGATCTATTATAATAATCCGAGCTGAATCTAAACACCCGCATCTAGCTTCGCCCCCCAGCCCGACACGCCACCGCTGACCCCCGCGCCCCGCGCCCCCCACTCAACAACTCTGCTCCCAGTCACAGTCCGTACTTTTAACAGCCAATGCACATGGAAACAGCGGAGGACCGGTTATGTTAGAATAATCTGTTGTGAAACAGAAAGTCAGAGCGCGAGGCCAAAGTCACACGGAGGCAAACGCAAATGCTCAAAACGCCAGGACACAGGCCTCCCACCCACATTAACGTTTAACAAATGTCTTATTTAAGTGATGTGACGAGCCACTGTAACTGTTTACAGTCTATGACAAGTTAATTAAGTCCTTTTATATATTCTTTATATACAAATAGAACAGTTTGGACTGAAGTGAAATGTTGCTGTTTTGGGGACAAATTTATATGAATTAAGAATAAAATGTGTTATTTTAAGCAGAAATTCCTTATTCTTGTATCTTGTTTATTACTATGAGCTATAACGTTTATCTAAAAAATGATTCATATGTGTTAAATGGTTACTGAATGTACAAAAAAATTAACGCGATTACTAGATTAATCGAAGAAAAGATCGATAGATTACTCGATTACTAAAATAATCGATAGCTGCAGCCCTATTAATAGAATCAAATTATTTTTCAAATCTGGCAAATGATGTGATCTTTGAACAGTTGTTAACCGGATCTGTATTTTTGGGACAATTGGAGGATAGAGAAAGTCTGTGTTAGAACTCAAGGTTTGAGCACTTTCACCAACAAAACTACTCTTATTTTTCTTATGCAAACAAACAGTAAAAAGACTAAAAATGGTGATGATTTGCTCAAAAACCAAACAATAACGTGCATGAACCACTTGAAGCAACAACAACAACTTTATTTCAATATATTTCACTTATTTGGACAGGAATAGATGATCAAAATTGAGCATTGACCGATAACTCAAGAAACTGCGGGAACGACGTCTCAATCTCCAGCCAGAGTTGTTTAATCGGTGATAATTGCGTTGTCTATGTAAATGGTTGATACTTTTTTAATAACTTGACGAAAGCTGCAGCTGTCGCTACATTTAAAGCAGTGTGACACGAGGCAGCATCTGATCTGACTCACAGACACATTAAGCACAGTCAGACTCTCAGTTTCATGTTGTGAACTAACTACAATTGAACCACCACATTGTGGCACAGAACACAGAAGAGCAGGTGCAACTTCATTAAAATGTGTTTACAAATACTGCGGAGCGCAACAATTGACTCTCGAAACCCAAACAACTATTATTACTTTATGACCTGCACAGTTAAAATAAGCTGAAGCTATTTGTCTTGAATGACTTGGTTAAAAAAAGGTATTCTTGTTGATACAGACCAAAGCAAACTATGTGGACAATGTAATAATATAATGCGAAGATGTGAAAGGTTTTAATAAAATAAATAATAATATAATAAATAATGATGATAATAATAATAATAATAATAATAATAATAATAATGATAATGATAATGATAATAAATATAAATAAATAAATAAATAAAAAATAATCATAATAAATAAAATAATCATAATAATAATAAATACTTAAATAAACAGATAAATCATCAAATCTAACCTGACTTGATCTATAAATCTTTTTGGGACTGTCAATTGTAGTGGTACCACAATACAATATGCCAGCATAAATAACAAATAATTTTAGGGGAGGGAGTACGTCATTTTGGTTTGACAGCTGAAGAATGGGAAAATATATGTCTAAATGGAGGAGCGAATTCTGTTGGAATTGTCTTTATTTTCCACCATGTCAAAGTGCTCACTATTCACAGGGAAACACTAATTGTGGCTAACCATTACCATGTGTTTGGGACTGGAAAAAAAGAAATGAAAAAAATACATAAAAACATATTCAAGCTCTTGTTCCTATTTCCTTCTATGGCAGAAATAAAAGGCACATTTGTATAATACAATGCCATTTCTTTTCTTCGCTGTTCAAAGGCTTTATTCCGGGGAGGTGAAGTGTTTTGCTACATAATTATCCAGATCACAAATACATGAAGTCAATCAAAGCTTTTCCACAGTGGGAGACAACGTTATAATGAAACAAAGAACCAGCACCACTCATAACTTCTCATTCACACTTTTAAAGCCTGATGTGGAAATCCCTTAATGACGCTTGGGCTCTGCAGTGGAAGGCTTAGCTTAACCAGACTTATTACAGTTCTGCTTTAGATATGAGTGAAATGGTGAAATGTATTCGAGAGTGTGCTTCGAGCCAAAACAAAGACATTACAATTTAGTCATGTTCTGTGAGATTTGTTCAGAAAATATACCGTGTCTATGGGAAACGTTTATTAACGTTAAGTTCTGGCTTAGAGCAGCGGTTGTATATGCGGTCTTCAACAAGTCTAGTCCTTGTTTAGAGCCGTATTTGTCCTTAAATAGAGATTTTCACCAGGGGTCTACGATGGACTAGTTTAGATCTGGTTTAGTTAAGGGTTAATCATGGTTTGTGCTTGTATGTGCTGGTTTAGTCATGGTTTACATCTTGTTTTGTGCTGGTGCAGGGCTATAGTTTAGACCTGGTTTCTTGCTGGTGAAATGTTCGTTTGCACCTGGTTTAGTCCTGGTTAAGCGCTGATGTGGTACTAGTTTAGACCTGGTTTAGTCCTGGTTTTGCGCTGGTGTGGTGCTAGTTTTAAACAATGGTTTAGTCCTGATTTACTTCTGGTTTCTTGCTGGTGTAATGCCATAGTTTGGATCTGGTTTAGACCTGGTTTGGTTCTGGTTTTGCACTGATGTGATGCTAGTTTAGACCTGGTTGAGTACTGGTTTTGCACTGATGTGGTGCTAGTTTAGACCTGGTTTAGTACTGGTTTTGCACAGATGTGGTGCTAGTTTAGACCTGGTTTAGTACTGGTTTTGCACTGATGTGGTGCTAGTTTAGACCTGGTTTAGTACTGGTTTTGCGCTGATGTGGTGCTAGTTTAGACCTGGTTTAGTCCTGGTTAACATGACATCTTCTGCCATGAGAAATGTTTTAATTCATTCATCTTTAATTGAAAATCTACTTTTTGCAAACACAGTGAAAACATTTTTAATTATAATTTAGGTTTAATACAAAGTTGAATTCAATCAACTCTTCAACTCAAGAAAAAACATTTTTGAATTTGACTATGATTTGTGTGAAAATAAAACTTTTTCACACAGATATGTTTCGAATGCCATTTACACGTTTTGTATTTTGCAGTCTAATTTTAGCTCAATGCTGGAGCACTTTAAAGGGCATTAGCATATTAGATGCAAAAGTTTTATGATCTGAAAAGATGTGAAGTTGAAAGTGGCTCTTGTTTTATAATTACCTTAATGTGAAGAGTAAATAAATGTTTTTACCTCACAAACATTTCACCGTGTCGGCCTCACCAAAGCACTTTTTCTCCTCCTCAGACACATTAAACGGACGGATGGAGACGAATGAAGGCTATTGAGAACGGGCCTACAGCTGACAATAACAGACAGAGAGAAAAGATAGAGAGAAGGACAGAGGAATAAAAATAAGAGAGATCGGGGAGAGAGAGAGAGAGAGAGTGAGAGAACAAGGGAGAGGTTAGAGAAGAGGAGGGGAAGGGACAGAAAGGAGGGAGGACATTAGGAAATAGGTGAGAGGAAGGGACAATGAGGTAGTGGAGAGAATGAGGGAGAGAAAAGAGAGAAAGGGGATAGAAATAGGGGGATTAGAAAGAGAGAAGAGAGAAGAGAAAATGGGGGACAAAGAGACTGAATAAGGAAAAGAGAAGGAAAAGAGCGGAAGGCGAATGAAGGAAAGACATTAGGAAAGAAAAAAAGAGGGAGGGAATGAAGGAGACAGAATTAAGAAGAGAGAAAAAATAAGGGAGGGAAAGAGAGAAAGGGAGAGACGAAACAAAGAAAGAGGGAGGGACTGAAAGAGAGAGTCAGGGACAATGAGGGAGAAAGAGAAAAGGGACAGAGGGGAAAGAGAAAAGGGACAGAGGGGTAAGAGAGATAGAGAAACAGAGGAGAAAAAGAGAGCGAGAGGGGACAATGAGGTAGAGAGAGATTAAAAGAGAGAGAAGAAAGCCAGGGAGAGGGAAGAGAAACAGTTGGACAGAGAGTGAAAGAAAGGAACGGAAGCATCAAACCAGACGAAGGCCGGGCCAAACCCCGACCAGGGGCGGTGCTCTGGAACACATTTTCATTTCTCACATAAAAGTCTAACGGCGATCGAAAGAGAACAAACTAAAGAGGTGCGATTGCGAAGAGGAGGCCGTGATTAAAGAGAGGCTCAACTGAAGTCTGGATGGATGTTAAGACTCCGGCTTTAATTAAGTATTGACACGGGGCATACAATCGGAAAGACGCTCAAAGCCGGGGTGGGAGAGGACAATAAGAAAGCCATTAGCGGCGCGGACCAGTTGACCCCGGTGAATGTATTTTATAAGAATCCGACGTATACACGCGTGGAGGTGGGCCGCGTCGTGTGCGATCAATGCGGCGGCCTTGTCAGGAGCGCAACTTTCCACATCTCGCTATTCGCGGTAGGGAGGTTTGCACGCGCTCGCTCCAAGGTCGGCGGTGAAGTCGGCGAATCTAAAGGCCTCAACGCCGTCAACATTCAAATCTAGGCTCAAAATGGTAAATTTTATGATTATTTATGGGTTTTTTTGTGATTTTAATGCATCGTTTCTTGTTGTGTGAAGCACTTTGAATTACGTTCAGTTCAAATTGTGCCCTGCCGAGACATTTCTAAGGTCATTCTGAAGTTTGGTGGAATTGGTGAGTTCTTATTTGTCCTCCATTTACTGTTCAGGTTGTTGTGGAGCCTGTTTTAAGGTGTCCAATCATAAAATGGATATTAGAATGGTAAAACTGCAGTATATGTCCAGTATACTAAAATGGAGTCAATACCATTATTCCATCAATTATTTTTTCAGTTTGTTTGCGCAATTCAAATATCTGACACAGTAAAAGTCCCTCAAAATAGTCGTGACCCAGTTTGGAGTTAAATGGCCTCTAATCGTCTGACTTCCTTCGGTGATGAGTGAAGACAAGAGCAGAAGAATCAGCTCTTCTTTATGTTGAAGGACAGAGCAGTGAAAAGATTCTGATTTGAGCCGGAGAACAGGGACAAGAGCAGCCGCTTTAATCAGATGTTTTGTGCTCCCTCAGTTCTTCATCAATGCACAATTCATCATCTGACCTTCGTTCATTTCACATGCTTGAATGATCTTGATTTATCGTGTCCCACACTCGCTCGCAAAGTTTCTGGCTCTCACAAACCCTTTGGCACATTAGGTATAGTATGGGTATGTGCACAAGTTTAGAACAGACGGCAAAGTGGAGCGTGACCGGACCGCCGTCGTAAACCAACGCGTCCTCATCCCAAAACGTTCCCCCCAACCTTCGATATGTTCTCCCCTTGTTCTAACTCAAATCATAATGCCTGAAACTAAACAGCAGTACAGGGATTTGTTACTTTGCTTGTTACAGAAGTTAAACAATCATTACAGCAGTCTGAACAGGGATTATACCAAATTTAACCTCATAGAAAAACTTTGACCGGACTAAACCAGATTACCGAGAGATCCAGATCAAAGTCCAACCCAGAAATTAAGGTGGTCTCATGCAGGAGTCACTGGTCCCCAACCTTTTTGTCTCAAGTTACCTCCAAACTTTTCATCAAACTCTAATAAATCGGTCTATTATTATTATTATTATTATTATTATTATTGTGCTTGAATTATATTGATGGTCAACATTCTTCGAAACGTTCTTCAGGACATTTACAAAGCTTTTTAATTCAAGTTCACATTTTTAACATCTGAACCGTTCCTAAATGCTCGCGTTCACCTGGTTTGGAAAACACTGGTCTAATGGATTGTCATAACGAACATCTAAGGACCTAGCTCAAGTCTCTGCCGCCGCTCTGTGGTCTCTCGTTCCTCCTGACAGCTTTTCCCAGCGGCATTGCAGGATGGGTCAAATGTAAAAGACACCCTAAACAGTGATTATTAAGTAAATGTACTTTACCCAATACGGACTTGGAAAAAGCAACCCTCACATCAAAACCAGGACTAAATAAGTGGTTTAGAAGAGGCTCCAGGACCAAAGCAGGACAATTGTGAACATAAAAGACTTCCGAGCTACATAACTATACACCAAAGGCTCTTCCAAAGACAGAACGTTATTTTCTATAGTCGGATGTTTACATGAGACAACAATCATGTAGCTGCAGTGGTTCCATTTCTCCATGAAAACAACAGTATTGGTTTTAAAGTTTACGACTCACAGCGCTGTACATCCGAAACCCAACATCTACGTCTCTCCGCCTCCATTCCTCTGCCTCCCGGATCACAGCTTTTTGCTCATTCCCTTTATACGTGAAGAGTCAGGAACATGAAAGCACCGGAGGAGTAAGAAAACACCATTGGAAGGCTTCATTTCGCACCGTTCTTCGCCCAATCGGCACAAGCCCACACCCATTTTCTATTTTTCCATTATCTGCGGGCTCTTTCATCCACCACCATCGCACCACCAGCACCACCACCACCACCACCTCCTCCGCTACCTCCTCACCCGCCTTCTTGTATCATTTCTGTCTCATTTCCTTCTGGGTTTCGGGGCCGACGTGGTTTGGGAAATAAGGAAGCCAGTGAAGCCGTTGGAGCCAGTGGAGCAGTGGATTGAGCATTGAGCGATCTGGTGATTTCACGAGTCTCACACTAACTCACGTCACACTTATTTTGTGTCACCATGAAACTATTCTTAGAAAACTGAAAAATTCTCTTTGCCTCTAGAAACCCCAGTGGAGATTAACAGCAGTTGGCTCTTTTGGTTCCACAAGTAAAATGATCATGTACTTTTCCAGTGAGTGAAAATGCAATGCTAGTTGGAAGATTACATTTTTTATTCTAAAGGGAAATGAATGGTAATATTACTGCACGAGTCACAGGGCGTGGGCACTGTCGAAACCACACTGTTGAAAGTAGGTCATTTAAACTGTAGCAATTGAAAAACATTTGGAGGAAATTAAAACCTATACAAATCACATGGAATTCAAGTGCATACGACAGGTTTTTACGATTTCCTAATTTTTACTTCATTTGGTGTATTTATACCTGTTGTACATATAAATGATAGTTTTACACCAATCGAGTCGGTATTTGTGGAGGAAACGTTGGAAAATGTACAGACAATGACAGGAAGTGACGTCACACTGGGGACACTCATCCCAGTCAATGCTTTTGCATCATTTACAGAAAAGAAACTACTTTATGACACGCTAAACATTAAATCAACTAAATAAAGTGACTCTCATATATTTTTATTTATGAGGAGCTCCACAGGGCTGTGTACTTTCTCCTCTGCTCTTCTCCCTGTACACAAACTGCTGCACGTCCAGCCACGACTTCGTAAAACTGATCAAGTTTGCGGACGATACCACTCTCGTCGGGCTCATCTCAGACGGGGATGAGTCTGTCTACAGGAGGGAGGTGGATTGGCTGGTGTCCTGGTGCAGCGGCAACAACCTGGAGTTCAACGCCCAGAAGACAGTGGAGATGATCGTGGACTTGAGGAAAGTCACACCCCCCCAGCCCCCCCTCGTCATGACAGACTCCCCCATCACCACCGTGGACTCCTTCCGCTTCCTGGGCACCACCATCACCCAGGACCTCAAGTGGGAGCCCTCCATCAGCTCCCTCATCAACGAAGGCACCAGCAGAGGATGTACTTCCTGCGGCAGCTGAGGAAAGCCAAGCCCAGTGCAGATGATGGTGCAGTTTTACATGGCCATCATTGAGTCCATCCTCACTCCTCCATCACCGTGTGGTACGTGGAGCCACAGCCAGGGACAAACAGAGACTACAGCGCATTGTGCGTTCTGCTGAGAAGTGATCAGCTGCAGACTTCCATCTCTGCAGGACCTGTACGTCTCCAGGGCTCTGGGACGAGCAGGTCGGATCACAGCTGACCCTTCTCACCCTGGACATTGGTCTATTTGAACCACTCCCCTCAGGCAGGAGGCTACGGTCCATCCGGACCAGAACCTCCGCCACAAGAATAGTTTTTTTTCCCTCTGCTGTTGACCACGTCACTTTAACTACAACTATTCATCACTCACTGCACTGTCACTTTCTGCACTACAACTTTAAACTTAACTGTACTCGTTACATAGCAATGCCTATTTTTTTATTTATTACTATAGTAATTTTAAATTGTCCCTTAAATGCATGCCCTTTTGTTTGTTGAATATATGTTTTCATTGCTCAGTTGTTTTGTGTTGCACCTTAAAGCCGAGACAAATCCTATGTCTGTCAGTTGTTCGTTGACAATGGCAATAAACCCTTTCTGATTCTTATTCTGATTTGTCAAATAAAAATAATTGTGACATTAGATGTTTTTGCCCACTGTTTTCTGGGTGATTGTGTGATGTCATCAATCACAAACAGGAAGTGAAATTATAAGCCTAAAAAATTGCTATTTTGTGAGAACATTTTTATAATTGTATATTTATCTTAACATGCGTTTAGTTCAAGAGTGGTCCGACCTGTAGGGGGCACTTTAGTTATTTTAGTCATCTGATTGATCGACCACAGAGTAACAAGCGTGGAAGTAAGCAGTATCAGTTTGTATCTGGTATACAGTTTAGTGTTCGGTTAAACGATTCAATTATTCACACCATGTTGGAAACCCTTCTGGTCCAGATCACTTGCTTGGGTTTTTGGAGCTATTCTTAGAAACAGACATGCCCCCCCACAATTCCCCACCGTCTCCAGGTCTAACGCTGTAAAATGAGCCAATATCTGGACCGAGCGCGTGTGACCCAGTCTGCCAAGTCCGCTCATCAATCTTCACCTCGCTGCTGTCACTGAAAGTTCATTAAGAAACCTTCAATTAAAGCTGGGCCCGACGGGAGTAGCCATGACGACGGGAGTTGTGTGGGGTCCGCAGAAACAGACTAGAGAGCTGAAAGCCTGTGAGGACACGGACCGGGACAGAGAATGTATGTAGGGCGAGTCTAGTGAAACAAATCAGCTTGAAAAAGTAAATCGTTTATAGGCCATATGATATTAAATATGTTGGGTTCACGATGAGAGGCGGGGTCTGTATGTAACACTACGGGCAATTCCCTTTTGAAAGACTCATCACTTCATCATCATTTGTTACTGATTAGTTCACAAACGTTTCATACTGTTGCTTAAGTGTTCTCAAGCGACAACAATCATGCGCCTGAAAGGACAAAAGGACGTATTAACTGGGAACGTAAACACAGTACAAGAAGTATACTGAGAGAGTTATGTTGTTCAAGTTCAGGGCTATATACTTTTCTCTTTTGGAGTCTAAATAATCTCCATGTGTTTGTGTGGAGTTATTGTTTAGCTATAAACCCCAAACGCATGAACAATAACCAGCTGGAAAAACATGACTACAGCTCTAGCAGTAGAAAAGGGTCTGCCCAGCGATCTGCAGGAAAGATAACGCCATTAGGATTGGTGAAAAACGACAGACTGTAGTTTTCTCAAACATAAAAAAACCTACATGAAGCAAGCTGTCAAAACAATTCAAAGATTGCAAACCAAAAAAAAAAAAAAAAGGATGCCTGGAAAGAGCTTGAGGTCAAACGCTCCAAAACCTTTTCCAAATCCAACATTTAACATTGTGCATCTATTTTTCATGACAGTTAAGTTTAAAGCACTAGACTGGGAGAGACAACACAGTTTGTGACGTAAATACTCTGCCATTTTGGGAACATTTTGCTCTTAGCCTTTTCGAGTAAGGACAGAAAGCACTTTTTTGGTTTTCTTCCTCCATGGTGCGTCTTTCTCTCGGGAAAACAGAACAAGATAAAAGTAGAAAGAGCTCGTGCAGGACAAGAGCTTCTTCAGGACGAGGAAAAAATCCAGCAGGAGAAATAAAACATTGTGAAACACATCGGTGGAAGGGAGCCATTTGCAGATGCCAGAGGTTTAAGTGGATGCGGGCTGATTTAGAGTGCGATAAAAGATGAAAAATGTAATTATAGTCCATTAACATGACATAACATCTATGGGTTCAGCTCCATAGATCTTAAACGGGCAGACACTGTGGAGTCAGTGAGACCACGACATTAGGAAATGGTTCAAATAAAACGTTTTAACTAATGGCATTTTATCACAGATTTGACTTATCAGACGCAGCAGGAAATATTTAATCTAATGGATACAACTCAAGTCTGAATTAGTCTCTAAAATTGGCTAAAAGCCCAAAGTCGACATCTAAAACTATAAAACCAATTAGGGAGATCTAGAATTTAATCAGTGGATTGTGAATCTCAATGTTACAGACAAACAATGGCAGATAAGTGAGTCTCGACCAGTTCGAATGTTTTGTCGTTAGAGCAACAGAATATAAGAGTCTATACAGTGCCTTGGTGAAGCTTTCTGCACAAAGTGAAAGTAATGTGTGTAAGTGACCTGCATCTGACCTCAGAATTTTAACAAGACTGGAGCAGGAAGCGTCAAAAGAAGGACCACTGTTATTCAGCCCTTCCCCAAATTTGGATCTAGCATTCCAAATCCCCCTCTTTAACAAGCGGACACACTGCTGCTTTGGAAGTTGAAATAAACCTCCAAAATGAGCCGTTTTCAATTGGAAACTGGATTAAATTTAACTCCCAGGAGCCATTTTCTCTCCCAAAATGAAAGCTAAAGACTATGCTGCTTTATTAAACAATAACAATCTGATTGAAAACTTTGTCCAGATGATGAATTCACTGTAAAATATTGTCAGTATTGTTTGCATTGCGTTGTAAATGTCTTGTAGATGTTTTAATCTGTGTAATTTGGTAACATAGTGATCAACACGCGTTTCATGCAAAAGTTACCCACGGCTGCTGTTGACTCTAGTGCACTAGAACGTGTGTGCTGATTGGCTGAACATTGGTGCTGGAATCCAGTTAAACACAAGCCAAATCAACCCCCAAGCAGTTCCACCCGAACCTCGAAGAAGGAAGGAGAGGGACGCAGTGATGGGCAATACCAGAGTGCTTATTTGATCCAATACCAAACTAAACTATAGCAAATATCGTGATCTAGATTTGATACGATAAATTTGTACTAAAACACATTGGAATTCCTCGACGATTAACCATTTTACACCCAACATAAACTATAAACAATGTATTACAAAACTTTAAACAAAGCGTATTAAAAAACAGCCCTTTGAGAAATTTCAAATATCAGTATTTTCGCACAAGAATCAATACTTTTCGATACCTCTGCCAGTATCGATATATCAATATTTGGTATCAATCCGACCATCACTACTGCTTGTCTCTTGAAACCAACAACTTTTAAAGACAACCTTTTACTTATGGTCTCTCTCCTTCATAATTCTGTGCTCGTCTTTGGACACGATTTTTGCTTTAAACTGCAACATGCCACGTCCCATTTAAGGCACCAGCTTGGTTTACTTACTGAAGTGTGTCTCATCATTCAAACAGGGTCAAATTAAGTCGAATCAAGACAAAAGTGGACACAAAAAGGGCTGAGATCAAATTTGAATCAAGATCAAGAATGAGTCATTTCTACTCGTCATGGCATAATCGAGAGGTTTCCGCTTTTCACAGTCCGTTCTCTGTCAGTAAAAGCATGTGGTTTGGAGCAGAGTTCAAACTTCAGAAGACGACGTTGGACCGTTGTTTGTGTCGACTGGCAATAATCAAAAGTCACAAGTTACAGTCACAAACTTAAGACTGAAAACTATTAGTATTAACAAGACATGATAAAACCATAGATCATGTCACCCAGCCATACCCTGAGCCCTGTGTGATGTAAATGATGGTATTAAAATGCGGGTTCAACTCTGTGTGCGTGTGTGTGTGTGTGTGTGTGTGTGTGTGAGAGGAAGGAACAGTGGAGGATCAGATCTGAGACACTTTGAAACGGGTTCAGTGAGGAGTGGCAGCCTGTTGTGATGAAGAGACTTCAGTCATCTGTGTTTAGATCTGAGAGCGCAGGTCACTGTTCTAAACGGCTCTGATGAATGCACTTTAAAAACACACCCGAAAAAGAGAGCGAGAGAAGGGGAACATTATCCATCAAGAGGACGATCAAGCAGGAGTGTCGGGTAAATTTAAAGCTTTTGGAACCAAGAGGGAAGACTTTGATGCTGATGATATGATCTTACTGAAAGAAATCCCAAAAACATATTCCCCAAACTTAAGAATGTGTATGCGGCTTGGATTCTCTCTCAGGGAGAAATGGTGTTGGCAGCTACGACTCAGTTTACCTCCTGATCTCCAACGATGTTCAGCTGACTGAAGGTGGATGTAGATCGATCTATCTGCAGAGGATGCTGGTCAGTTTTTTCCAGTTTTCGCCCTCAAAATCAGTCCTTCTTCAGGATCCCTATGGCTGCCTCCGTTTTGTCCGATCTTCTCAGATTGTAATTGGTCATCTCAACTCTCGCTCTTTCCTTTCAATGTCTTCTTCTGATGGCTCAACGTGTGCAGAGAAGGTCAGATCATCAGAAACAGCAGAAGCAAAGCGACCGTGTACATCAGCGTCTACGGTCTCTCTTTCCTCATTGCAAGAATGTTGGTGCCTTTGTGTTCCTATGAGTTTTGATACATCTTTGTCGGCATGTGAGCTCTTCAACATTCTTCTCGAGAATCCTTTGATAAAGGTTCATCCCGTTTTCTAGTGGTAACTGTAAAGTCATCATCACCTGACGCTTCTGGAAAAGGCGACAAGAAGGTAAACAACAACACTCCTTCCTGACAAAAGAATTGTTACTTCAAAACAACTTACTTTTTTTAAATCTTCTAACCATGTTGTAACATTGTTCCCTCATCAAAAACATACCTGGAGATGTATTTAGCTTAATTAATGCTTGTTTCATTCATCATGTCACAGAGCTCTGAGATCTCTTGTGCTGTTTTTAAGTCCATAAATAAAGTTCTAAAACATGCCATGCCAAAGCACAGTTACTCAAGAGCACAAATACAAAATGTGTCCTTCGATTCTTCTAGGGAAGCACATTTCTGCCACGTTGATGGTGCAGGCCTCACGGCAATATTTCTGGATTGGAACTACATTGCACTCCAGTTAGTTCAGAGTGTTAAATGTTGCTGATCGAATGGTGGGATAAAACCGTCCGTGTAATTGAAATTGTGAGTAAAAATGTTCCCAGGCCACAAGCCGTCTGTCTGTCTGTGCCTAACGTGCCTTTTAGTTCGACTTGAAATAATAATCAGCCGTTTTCTCGCAGCCCACCTTTCACAGAGCTTATATATGTTTAAACATTAGGAGCGCGACCTCAGATAACACATTTACCGAGGTTTAATTATCCTTTTTTTAATTATGCGCCGTGTGCCTGAACAGTTTTGTGACAGATACTTGACTTTGGTAAACCTCTCCAGAGCTTCCGCCGTTTTCAGACCGTGCTGAAAATGCAGAGTAATTAACCTCCTCATGTTTGTATTTAAGCTCAAACTCAGCCACGGCACAGTTCCCCCGGAGCCTCTGAGCTAAATACAAATGAACAACCACACCTGAGTGGAGGCCAACGAGAGGAGTTTAGGTTTGATTCATTTGGAGAAGGAGACGACTAAAGAGGATTTCTACGATTATACAAAACTAGACACATTTAACGTGGTGTTGTTGTTGGTGCTCTATGTAACTTGATAAACCTTCTTGTCTCCATGGAGATGACTTTGCGTTGAATGTTCCACGGTATGGTGTCAAACTTATCGATGTCAAGCAAAAGTCCAATCTGTGGAGACCGACTCGCAGAAAGAATGCATGTTTCAAGATGCTTTTGGGCAATAAAAATGTGTTCGATTGTAAACAAAAACAAAAAGCTAGATTCCATAGAGCTCTGGAGTCCTCACACCTCAACATTTTCAGTTTGCCGTAATGAAATGTACCAGTAGTGACCCAGTAGTTTATGTGGTCGTTCAACAGCTCTTTTGTTGACTGTTTTACGTATTTTTTTAGCAAATACATCTAAGTGGACATTCGGGATGTGTCGCTTTTGACTGGAGTTCCATCTAGAGCTCCATAGCCTACTGTGGATTTTTCCGGGCGAAGCAACAACATCTCCATGGAGACCAAAATCCACTTCTAATACTGAGTGACTTTTGTCCCTCTGTGACGATGTGGGCAATTATAGTGGAAGTAGGAGGTGTTGAATCACTAATACATTTCAAAGGGTATTATTCATTCACTCTGTATTTCTGCAGTCACAGCTGCCCTGGGGTGGATGAAGTGTCTCGTCCAAGGACCACCTGTCTATGAGATATCGCTGAACTTGAGTCACACGTGGAAGGAATATTTACATCAGTAAGAGAATTATGGCAGAGATAAACGTAACACTAATCATTGTCAACACTAGAAATTGAGCATCTGCAATACTGTAACTGTGAATGATAGTGAAGTGACTGCAGGACATGAAGAGACGCCTCGAAAAGCCCGAATGAAACAGGAGTATCTCTGGAACAAGGACAAAAACATAACTAACCTATCCTTGAAGTGGTCTCTTAAGAATGATGAGAAATCGAGTACTTTTGGCGACATGAACTGAGCATTTTCCCCTGAATACGCGCAGTTCAAGTGCAGATTTGAGGAGGACATCTTCAAGTACTTCCTCATTTATATGACTGAAATATGCAAACGCTTGAAAAACTTTAATGAATAATATGTTTTGAAGATTGCAGCTCAAATTGAACTTGATTGGCCATTCAATTGAAACATCTCCAGCCGTAATCCTCTCACTTACCTTGAGCTCCAACTTTAGTCTTCCACTTTGCGACAGGTTAAATCTCTTTTGCACAACTAATTTGCACCAAGTGAAATTCGAACAGGGCCAACAGCTTTGCCTTTTCACAGATAAGCGGCACAGCGCGAGAACTGAACCCGCGTTTTGACTGCGTTTATCACAAAATGCGTCTCCGACTGTACCCAACGTTCCCCAAGTTAAGTGATATCATCAAACGGCGCATCAAACTGTGGATTTTTGCTATCTATGAAAAAGAAAATCAATGGTTACACTCTCATTTCAAGCAGTGCATTTCCCATTCGCTTCAACCGCGAGTGTCCCCATACTCCAGGAGGAAAGTTGTCGAGCTAATCCCTCGACATGCTGATCCGTAGTTTGCTATCTCGTCTCTCTCGCTGTGACCTGCAATTTGTGTGTCTGCGCTGACATCGAGGGAGATGAATCACTTGGAAAAAGGTCCCATCCGAAACCTCCGAACACAGAAAATACAGAAGAGAGGAGCAAACAGTTTGGATGACACAGCAGTACAACACAAACAGCTGGAATAATAAGAGTTTTGGGGCTTAAAACTTTACCAATTTAAAGTTGAATCGCACAAGCAGTTTTTGGGGGGTTAAGGTAAGAAGAAAACTAACAAAAACACATCCTTAAAATTCACAGTGCACTTTTCATGAATGTGAATTTTGGAGAGCTACTTATCGGAGTAATTGTGCTTCTTGGAGAAGTCTTCCACATATTTCCTGTTGAAATGGTCAAGGTTTTACTAATCTGTTTGGTAACAATGATTACACCTTTGAAAGCCTTGATAAAACATGGACGTGAAAGGTTTTTTTTCCCTTTTTTAATCATCAACAAATAGCTTGGTAAGAATGATTCAAATTAAACCACTCCTAATTTACTGTAAGCCTAATCTCTTAATTAAGTAGTTACTAAACCTGGATCACTCATAATAAACAAAATAATTATAAAAACAAAATAATTAAAAAAATAATAATAATAAATAAATAAATAAATAAATCTAAATAATAATAATAATAATAATAATAATAATAATAATAATAATAATAATAATAATATCATCCATTTGTTCATTCTTTGTTCATGCTTCATCAATTAACTGTGATTAAGGTGTAGATATTATAAGGTACTGTTAATTTACTAAGATTTCACCAAACTAGTCCGAATATTTCAAACTCTAAATCAACATTTGTGGTAAAAACAACACAACACACACTCGACACTCGATGCTAATTTAAATATCATAATTTCAAAAGAAACGCTCACTGGTGCACTGACCTTTCTAGAACATACATGTCTCAGAGATGTCATTGCTCTGCCTAGAATGTCCCACAGTATGGCATTGAACTCATCTGTCACCATGGAGACAAGCAGGTAATGCCATCAAGGGAGAGGAGTGACCCTGCTCACAGTGAAAGATGTTTGAATCTGTATTTGGAAAGAAGTGCAAGGTAGATAAATTAGCAACGCTGTGGAACAAAAATCAAGAGCATCGATAGCTGCAGTTTGTAGTATTTTTAATCATTGAAAATTCGATATTGAAGTATTTTGTGTACTGACGAGTGTCCAGGTCTTGAAGTCAATTTATAAGTAGCATTCAGTAAGCGACAATTCAAGGTGACACGAGTTGCGAGTAAAAAGCAGTGCACAGAAATATGGCCATCCAATTTAAAGTCTTCAAACTGTTTTCTCCATCTCTCTCCATCACACACCGACTTCCCCCTCCTCCCCAGACACTTCCTCTGGCCTCGCTGAAACTCGTGTTGTTTCAAGGACAGCTCAGACATCGTTCCTGCAGCCTGTGCTTCTCCTCTGCAAAGACCTCTCCCCGGAGAGACGGTCAGCGCCGAGGCTTGTACTCCTGCCCTTCAGGTCGTGACCCTTAAAACACAAGACCGAAGGTGAGCGGACCCTACGATCGATCAGCAAATAACGCGCCATGTCGCATTGTTCAATTTCGCCTCGACTAACGCGCCGTCTCGGCAACAGTGACACTTTATGTCAAAAACTGAACCCAGACGTACAAGAACTCCTTCATTTGAGGTACGAGGAAAGGGCAGGTCACCATTATTTCTGTTCACCTGTTATTTTCAGTCAATAAAAACAATTATAGAGAAGACTAAAAAACAACCATGTAGTTCAAAACAGAGTCGACATTATTTTCTATAACGTCCGTAACTATCGATCAATAAATAATAGATGGAACAATGTTTTTTGGGGCTGCATATTTATTGCATGTTCATTTTTGTTATTTTTAGTAAGATTTGAGCTGTGGAGGGTCAAATATATAACTTCTATGACTAATTATAGATACTAAATAAGTACTAAACTGTTTTATTCTGCCATTTATTTATTGAAATTCATGTTTAACACATTTAGAGAAGGATTTACTGGGAGAAACGTGCTTTTGTCTTATCGTTTCAGTGGCGTAAAGAAGTTTCGATATAGTTTATATTTTTTCCAACACATCACACTTTGAAATGTGTTATCCAAATTCTCAAAGCAGAATCGAAAGTGTATATGTAATGCTGTTATTTTCATCATTGGGCTGCTCCCTTTCCATTGGTGTCGCCACGGTGACTTCGAATACACTGCATTTAGCTTCCTCATTTGCGTAATAGTTAATTAGCCCTTTTCTATCTTCTATTAGCTGCGGCCCTCGACACTCGCCTGTATTGGGCCTCTAATGTCTTGTTCCGCTGCTCGCTCATTAGTCTAACCTGCCTGCGCCTCTGCTCAGGTCACCGCGCCGCTCACTCGTTACGTCGGAAGCGCTCGGACCTCCGCCGACTGCAAATTACAGCCGGGTCCGGTCGGTTCGCGTCTCCTGTATCCGCTCTCCTCCGACACGCTGACCGTCTCCTCCGCGCTCCTCTGCACGCCGCTGACAGCCCCCTCACATCTCTCTCTTTCCACTTTATTTCTCTCTCTCTCGCTTCCCCTTCTTACCATCCCTTTCTTCGCTCCATTCCTCTCCCCTCCCTTCTCTTTCGCCCCATCCGTCTCTGTCTCGCTCTGCCCTGCTTCCCTTTCCTCCTGGCCTTTGGTGATAACTATGACACATTTAGGATGGATGGCGCTCTCACCCACATATACACTTCTCTCTATGTGGTCCTGCTTACTTAATACCAGTGCCTAGGTGATAAGCAGTGGCTAAAATGAGCTAAGTGCCTGAGGAGCGCTATCTTCCACCTCCATAGTCCACCGCTTCTTGTGTATCGCCCGAATAATGGTCTATAAGTCACCACTAAGCTTTTCTGCATCGCATTTAGAGAGGGCTGTTTGTGCCGAATGCGCCGGGGGGCCAGTAAGTGTGTGCGGCGGCACTAAAGGGGCACATTAGTGTAAGCAATGTCTGGAAATTAAAAACTAATCCATGCCTTTTGCAGTTTGCTCCACCGCTCGGCTGAGAATTAGACCGTACGCATTGGACGCAGTAACGCTCCCCATGCAGCCGTATATTATAAGTCATATTTAGTATCATTAATGCGGTTGTGTTAGACTTTAGGGTCGAGGGGAATGGGAGGTGCGCCAAAGAGGAGACATACAGTGTTGTGTAATGAAAAATGATTGCAAGACGATGATTGTGGTGCTGAATTTTGCAGTAAATAAATGTAAGACCCTTAAACCCCGTTTGCACTCACAAACATGGCCATCCGGTTTAAACGTCTACAAGTCTACAACGTTAGCGTCTGTTTTTCTCCCTGCTGTAATTCCCTCTGCTGCCAGTAGATGGAGTGATGAGAGAACTGATGCTTCGGATACTTTACAATACATACATTATTTGAAGCTCTAAAGCAGGGGTGCCCACACTTTTTCAGCGTGCGAGCCACTTTTAGATTCAGCAAAGCCTGAAGATCTACCTGTAGATTTATATGAACAGCTTTTTTTAATGAACAGCTACAGAAACATAAAGGAGGAAGAGAAAATCTGTTCATTGACCTGACTCACCCATTCATACAGAGGACTATTGTGAAAATAAAATAACTAAACTAAATAATAGAAGGTTGAGTTTATAATCACCTCACTTGAAGCTCTTTTTAACTATAATATTAGTTATTATAATAATACAAGCTCCATGGTAACGCTGGGAGGCGGGGCTTGAGACGTCGAGAAAGTCAGCTTTCCTTTGGGTCGTGTCAATAACAAACTGAAACAGCGCTCAGAGCGTAATCCAACCTGTCTCCTCCTGCTCCTCGGCCTGACTCCTCCTCCTCCTGCTCCTCGCCTGACTCCTCCTCCTGCTCCTCGCCTGACTCCTCCTCCTGCTCCTCGGCCTGACTGCCTCCTCCTCTCCTCGGCCTACTCCTCCGTCCTTTCGCTCTCGGCCACGAACTCTCTCCGGCTTCCTCAGCCTGACTCCTCCTCCTGCTGCTCCTCCTCCTGCTCCTCGGCCTGACTCCTCCTCCTGCTCCTCGACCTGACTCCTCCTCCTGCTCCTCGGCCTGACTCCTCCTCCTGCTCCTCGACCTGACTCCTCCTCCTGCTCCCCGGCCTGACTCCTGATCCTCACTCTCCTCCCTCATGTGAGCATTCTACGTTTCCGCGGCGGCCACGTTGTGCTCCTGCCGAAACTCACTGAGAAAGTGGACAAAATCACAACTGTAGCCCCCTCGCACTGATTATAACTCATGGTTCACTCGCGCTTTTGGGGACCTCCATGTGCGCACCATGTGATACACTCGCTCATGTGTAAAATACAGTCACTTCGCGCCAGCCAAAAAACGTTGCTTTAGTATCGACTGCCTCAGAGGTCGACTGGTAGATCGCGATCGAATGGTCACCCCTGCGCTAAAGCATGCGAGGCCAAAGTAAAGGTACAGAGGAATATTTATGCATAACGTGGTCTTTAAAGCTTTTGGGGACAGATCTATAACCTATGCACATTGTTATAAAGAGCTTCAATCCTCATATAGATTCATTTCTTCTCTAACGCAGGAGCACCTTGGAGGACGAGTGTTCCATGATCTTGTAATGACCATAATACGAGTTTTGTTTGACCTCTGTTGTATTTATCTAAAATAGGAAGCCACTTTCAACGACAATTTAAATATATAAAGTAATAAATTAAGTGTAATTGAAAAGCTATTTGGTGATTTGCATTGCTACTGGGGGTACTTACTCCTTTTCGAGCTAAAGTGATGGAGAATGTAGGCGTACAAAACAATGTGAACCTCTTTAATCTCTTGTTCTCATTTCATTTTGCATTACTTGTGAGCACTGTAAACAAAAGTTAAACATCATAACGCCTCATAGGCTAAAAATCCAGTGGCTAAGTAAAGTAAAGTCAATGGGTACATTTTCTTGCCATTGTATAATACAACTGTATGTCAGTGACAGTAAATATTTCGTGTTCACTTGACGTGGCATTCATTTATTTTTATCGCCACACATTCTGCATCTATTTAAGATATTTGAACAGACATTTTAATTTGCCATTCTGATTCCATTAATTTTCTGATTGGACCGCATAGCTTCGAGACATAAACACAAACCAATCTGCCACCATCATCGGCTCCAAGAAGAAAATGCAATAAACACAACATATTTGTTTAGACACTTCATCTTCAAGTTTGTATTATTCTTATTAATAGATGTATGTATGTAAATCTTCACTTCTTCACGTCATGAAGGTTATTGTTTATTCCACTTGAAACACTTGGTGGTGGGTTTTTTTCTCGTGGATTTTAGTCTGAAAAATCCTGAGAACTCAACAGCGTATAGGCTCAAATTATAGCCAGCAGGTCAGGGCTATTCAATTATAGTTTCCATGGGGCCAGATTTTTCAGAGGGCCATTGTCTGGGGGCCAGACTACAAAACTGCACCATTTTAATATTTATATCCAATATCCACAAACAACGCACAACGGTACTATTCACCAGAAATCGATTGTTTCACAGAAGTAAATCAAAAACAAAACATTATTGCTCCGTCACGTGGAAACAGGACTAAGCAAAGACTATGCTACAGAGGAAAATGTAGCATTTAAGGAAAAATCAATCTTTCAATCTATCCATAAAAAAATTGGGGGCCCCTCCATGGACCCCACTTTGAGAACCACAGCTGTAAAGCTATTTGAATTACAACACTGAATACAAATTGTGCCGTACAAACTTGATTTGCCTTGAAAGTATCCATGCAAAAATGCTCTTTCACTAGAGCCACAAAACCACTAGAAGAAACCTCTCCATTTGCCATCACTTTATGTGGAACTTGGTGAACCGAGTGAACATTTTCTGCCTTCTTAGTTTGGACTCCCAGGTGTCAAAACCAGGCTCGCCCTTGCACCTCTCTGTCACGGGCTCCGGGCCCTTTAGCGCGTGCACTCTTCCTGTGAGCACATCAGGCTGACTATTCACAACACTTGAGTAAACTCGCACACAAAGAGACGACGCACAGCACACAACACACACCACACACAACACACCACACAGAACACACCACACACCGCACAGAACACAGCTCCAGCGCCAGCACCAGCAGCGCCAGCCTCCTCCGCACCTGCTCCCCTGTCTGCGCCAGACATGCAGCGAACAGGTGAGAAAGACTCTGACAACCAAACATTATTCCTCCGGGACAAAATGTAGCCGCGCGGGTGAAGAAGCCAGATGGGGAGCAGGTGTGCAGCGCTAGTAGCGGCTTCGCTAATGACACCGGCTCCAAGAACAAAACAAGGCATGAAAAAGATGGACTGAAAAGGATGTCAGCGTCAAAAAAGGGTGAAGGATGGTCAAAAGCTACAGACAGTTTGACTCAAGAGGCAGATGTAAAGTTGCATTGACTTCTGAAGAAACTGTCTAATTTTCAGATTAAAGGTTGGGTTTTTTTTGACATTATGCTTTTATTTGAGTGGTATTTTTGTACGTGTTGAAGTGACAGCAATCATAAACGAGTGAATGTTGTATTTAAATCTCCAATGAAAAATCGATACATGAAAAAGCTTTACCTTGACAAAATTAAGACATTTGGGGCAATGACGAACCCCTGTCAAACTATTTGGATGAGTGACAAAATGTATTCACTCATTCAAAATTAAATCATTTCAACATCTTTGATTCTTGAACCTTCCCTTCGGATATGAATATTCAGTATATATTATGTGGATTATTCTTGGGACATATCAGTATATTCACTTTTTTGTCCATCCAATTATAATAAGGGCCAAGCAGGTGACACCGCTAGGTCAAGTTACAGGTCAGATCTGTGGAGAGGTGAGCAAATTCATTGTAAAAAACAAAACAAACATGTTTTTAATGAATTCAGTTTTGTCAAGAGCACTTGTAATTGAATAAATGTGAGATAGGTAAAAGGTAAATGACATACTATGGCATTTTTTAGGTAAAGCAGTAACATTTCCATGGAGACAGGCCGTAGGCGGACCCTTCACCAGAAAAGTCACAACGTGCCCCTTTAATTAAATCTAATGTTGCGTCCAAACAGTTTCTTGAGTCGTACGTTCACCAAATACATTTTTACTCTTGATAAGTTATATTAGTCAGTACTTGTACGCGAGTAATAATATTCTAAAGAAAGGGTACTCGAGTATACATTTAGAGTTTAACCTGACGATGAACGAGGAAATGCATTTTTACAAGAGCGATTGCAGATGACTGACAGCTCGAGGTACTGAGCAGATTTACTCTTTAATGACAACAGCCAGAGCCAAATGTTGACAAGTGGCACAGCAGCTGCCGTTTAAATAAACAACAGAGGATTAATGTAAAATGTAATGCCACTCTTTGACGAGGAGAGTGTTTGTCTAAACGCCTGAATAAAAGCAATCACAACATCTGCCGCTTTTATCAGAGTCTTTTGGCTTCAATCCAGCAGCAAACCTCAAAATGTGTGGATTTACGCAAAGTCATAAGATGAGTCAGTGGGAGAATGCGGCGTCAGGTGGGGGCGCTACCCGCTCTGTGCCACAAAGCACAGAGTAAAAAATCTAGACGTCAAATTATTTACCATCGTACTTTGTTTCAAGTTCAATTTAAATCACATTCTTCAAGACAAAAAGGTTTAATGACTAAGGTTTAGGTCTCACAAAATGGCAGTTTAATCTCAGCTCTGATCAGTGCACATGTGCCACTTCACCTCCCACGCCCATGTAGTCAGCATTTTTTTTGTAAACAATTGCTCTTGGTGGTACCTGAAGTTTTAAAGAAGACATCTCATGCTTTTGTCTGGTATACAGTTATAATCTATTACACCTGTGGAGCAATTCTTTTATATGTTCGACTTTTTAACTCTTGATATTGCAATATTGATCAAAAACAACAGAAAACTGCAGCACTGAGTTCCTCCCTAATTACGGTGCAAGCGTCATCACAACACAATATCAATTTATTTACTTACTTACCCTCCAGAGGTAAAGAAAGACCACTTTGATAACAAGGATCACAGCCAAGTCTATTATTTGCTGTGAATACAAGAAGCTGTCATTTGTTTCAGCCCCTGTAATGAACATGAAGTCTTGATTACAGTTTGTGTTTACCACATGCTTCCCTCATTATGGACCCCCAGTGAAAAGCAGTCTTACCTTTAGCAGCCACACATGCCCCGGACAGAACGAGCTTCTGCTTGCTGCTGAAGCTGCTCTGCGTTAGCACCGCCAACCACAAAACTACACAACGATTTTTAACGATATTGTATTCAGCGCTGAGTGTCGGGGGGGGGTCGGTGGCTTGTCCAGAGGAGGAAGAGCGGGTCTGCGTGGCTCCGTCTCTGGTGCCAATAGAGGGCGCTGTGCGTAAGAACTGTGTGTCCGCCAATATATCTGTTGCAGTCAGATCGTTCCCTTATGCAAACTGCTGTTCTAAACCAGGGCTATTCAACTTAATTTTCCTGAGGGCCGGATTTTTTGGAGGGCCAAAGCCTCTGGGCCGGATGTGCACAACACGCCACTGTAACAACATTTCGGGTCGCACAAAAGATCCCCAACACTGAATCAGTCAACACAATAATTAGAGAGGGATTAGATTTTTGTGAGAAATAAATTTACAAAATGCTTTACCAACTCCGTTTTGCAAAATTGCTCATCCAGAACTGAACCGGAATCAAACTAGGACTAAACCCAAGACCAAACCAGGTCTAATCTAGAGCTAACCCAGACAACAGAAAAGCAACAGAAAGAACTTGAATTTATACATGAAAGATAAAAACTAAAAGTGCATCTTTAGGTCACTGGTGCGCTAATGGACACGGCGCCTTCGAGAGTAAAGTGTATCTCAGTCTGATTTGGGGAGGTCTTCTGGTGCCAGTCCTGATGCCCGGCTCTTTCTAAGTGGGACGTCCTGTCTGTGCCCTCTGTCAGCGCAGTCCCGCCCTGCAATGCATCACTGACAATTACCCATCATCCTCTCTGCTCCGCACCTGTGGGAGCCGGTGTGGCGTGACAAGTCTAGGCTCTAATTGTCAAATCGAGGACGCGGCTCCAAAGCTGACGTCGCTCTGATGCTCCGTCCGCGCTAAACAAATGGATCTCACGGGACCAGAACCGAGGACGCGCGCAGACAGAGAGGAACTGCGACTGGACAAATACAGTTTTTCTATTGTTTTAGTTTTATTTGGAAAAAAAGGCTGCACAATTTTGTACTGATTGTAACTGCAGAAACACTAAGAGTAAAGTGTCAAACAGCGACATTTTAACGTTAAAATTGGCTGCATTATAGAAAACAAATATATTTTTATGTGCCATTTGTAGAGGTTTTAAATCATTTTTATCAAGCAATTGTGATTTGATCAATTGCGACACTCAATTCGGCAAATATCAGCTTCCACATGCATTTCTACTGTCTGGACATTCAAAACTTTGTAAGAATCAGAACGCCAACACACTATTCACTATTCACCCACTTTGCTTCTGACCCCCGCTGACCCGCTCTGCCGTTTCAGTGGGAATTCTATTAAATTCTATGGAGAAAGAGAGACACATCTTGCTGCTAAAATATTCCACAAACCAGGTCGGAACCAAGACCAACACACAGAATCAAACCAGGTCTATCCCAGGTCCAAAACTGAATTGAAAACTGAATGAAATAAGGACTAAGCCAGAAAAAACAGCAAACCAGGTTTAAGCTTGTACAAACCAGGAATTAAACCAGAAAACAAGAAAAAAAAAATCTTTAATAATAATTTTTGGAAGATGGGACACGGGCCGGATCAGATCGTTTGGCGGGCCTGATCTGGCCCCCGGGCCTTAAGTTGAATAGCCCTGATATATACTACAAACCATTTTCAAAACAACATGCATGATATCATTTCCATTTTGATTTAGTAATTAATACACTAATTACTTTCTAACTCACTTAGTAAGTAAGTAACACAAGTGTATGTTCCTATTGCGGTTATCTTAAATGGATGACACTTTCACCAACCTTATTATTGTTTTCTCCAGCGCTACAGGAAATACATTTGATTAGAGCGGAACTATAGATGAAAATTTGTTCCTCTGTAGAGTTGATCTCAGGTGAGGCGCCAGACGTTACCTAATACTCACAATAACTGTCACTATATATAATTCTGTATCTCTCAGCTCTTTTGTCCTCTACTTTGAATGCACAAAACAAAGTAATTCTCCTTCACAAAGCTCTCCGCTGGCCTGTGCGCTCTTTCCCCGCCACAATGGGCGATAAAAAGATCTATAATGACCACTGCAGACGATACTCGCTTTTACAATCTCCTCTGCACCATTTTAAGGCCACAAAAACAATATTGAGCACCATTTCCCAAATGTTGGCTAACTTTGTATCAATTGTTAAAGCAATCTCGGGAGGAAATTGCAATGTTTTAAGTGGCCCTTTAGAGCAGTCAGAAAGGTTTAGTCTAAAATCGGTTATTTGTCCCCAAAGTCCATAAAGTACCAGCCATTGAATCATTTATGAATTACAGGGCTTTTAAAGGCTCCACGTCATTAACTTTGGACCCATGTCTGACAGAGCACTCAACTCTGTGGGGTCTAATGCTGCCCTTTTGGAAAATACTCAAAAACTATTACTGGATTAAATTGATTCAAAATGGCACTTCCTGTATTTAGGTTTGAGTGGAGGGGTAGTTTTTAAGATGATATTTAAGCAACAAATTGACTATTTTATATCATTAGTGGCCCATTCCATGGATAAGTTAATAGTCCTTTGCTTCATCAATTCAAAATACTCCATCTACTAATAACATCATTACGTGAAAGTGGTCATCCCACGACTGGAGATGGAGAGATATTGTCAAAAGTCTCGCATAATATTGTTGGCTGTCACAATATATCGAATTACAAGATCCTTTGCTTAAACGCAGTGCGTTTATAAAGCTGTCCAGTGTGCCAGGCCCTGGGGCCGAGGGGGGTTAAGAGGCTTACCCAAGGACACAAAGTCAGTAATCATGTGTGGGAGCTAACCTGTGGGCAGTGGATCGGACCCTTCAACCGAGGATGTTATTTTACTCAGATTAGAAGGATTTGGAAGTAACTTTTTTACATGAATACTGAGTATTATCTCTCTGTACAAATGGTTTCTTTTTGAACGATAGCCTGAGAGCTTGTCGTCTTGTAAGTGCAGATATTGGTTGGATCACTGAGGGCTTTTACCTGCTCCACGGCCTTTTATGTCTTTAGTCACCCGAGACGCCTGCAGCCGTAATGGGGAGACCTGTCACATTGATGAAACAGAAAAGCACTTGACCAGAATTTCCACACTAATATCTCGTGTTTTGCCTCTCTGTTGTTTCCACTTGAACACATTTAACAGATTTTAGCACATTAGCTTCCATTATGCTAATCATGTGTTTGTGTTTCTGAGCACTAACTCATTAAAGCTTTTACCTCGGTCATGTCGCTCCGTTCAAGCCGTCTCACTGTGCACTTCATGTCACAGGGGGGTTTATTTATCCCTTATTTTACGAAACTGAGAATTTAATTAAAATAAAGGATGTGATTTGAGTTAAAAATTGGGATCTGGTGTTAAATATAAATTTAACAATTAAAAACTCTAAAATGTGCTCCATAATGATGCCATGACAAATCATATGAGCTTTTTTTTGGTTTATTGGACTGATTAAGATCTGGCAAACCAAAATGAGGAGTTCATTCTGCTTTCTGATTGGATGTTTATGAAATATTATTTTATATTTAATGCACTCGCCGTATCAAAATTGGAACTAAACAGGGACAAAACTTGAAACTTATCTTGGAAGGACAAAACCAGGGCTAGACCAGGACCGTATTCAATCTATATCAGGACTATTAAGTGTAAATTCATCCACACAATTTGTTTTATTGTGAAATACGCTCCCTATTGTAAAGCAGCCATATTGGTATAACAATGTTCCCTCATGATTAGGTCAAAGTTGAATCTGGATTGATTGATTCACGCATGCTTGAATAAACTGAATTGTCTTGAATTGGAGGTTTGAATGCTCAGAAAAGTCCTGTTTTCACCTACCCCCCATCTACGCCCACATCCCTGAACTCAGTTGCGATAAAAAATATGAGTCATGTGATATGAATCAGAATCAGAAAAGGTTTAAATGTCAGGTTCTAAAATGTCACATAACCCCTTTTGAAAAATCAAAACTCGATGAAGAGGCGGGGCTTATCAGTTCGCCAGTTTTGAACTGGACGTCAATGGAGCTGTTTCTGTTATTAAACTGTTTAGAGCAGAACTGAAGTATGGAAGGAACAAAATGTTAAATTATGTTATAGTTCAATAAGTACATGGAAAAAGCATACTCTGTCCATATTATGTAGTACACACCAATTTTTAATCTGACTAAACCAAATAAACGAAACATAAAAGTTCCTTGTGGTGAAATACATGATGGGAGTTTGGGCACATGCTCGGTGCGGCGCCATGACCGTACAGCGCGCTCAGGCCTGACGCAGCGTGTGGCTGTGTTAGATCAGGTTAGATGAAGGTATCAGATGAATGTGAGGGGCATGAGGAGCAGATGATGGGTAACGAGGCTTTGGTTTGGATTCATACGAGAGGGACATCGGGACTGCAGTAAACTGGCCTTGGATGCTTTTATCTACATCAGGAATGACAGCAATTTAATCACTTCAAACAATGTAATTAGTTCAGCAGCGGAATGGCCTAGAGTTAAAGAGCCACTGGTGCATCTTGGGTTCTTGGTTCACTCTGAGAAACTGTCTTACATTGTTAAAGATGCACTATGAAACTTAGAGAGTCGTTAAGGAAACAATATGAATTATTTGTGTTGCTACTGGCCTTTAAACATGCTCTTGAATCTTAAAATAACGTAGCATGTATTGAAAACCACACATTCCCTCACCAGGCACTCCATCTACTGGCAGCAGAGTGAATTACAATGAGGATACAAACAAAAGCTAGCTTGCCCCGACACGATAATGTAAACATGAAGCTGTAACGAATGCGATTTGACAGCAGAAATGCTCAGAACGAGTCTGCTGATGATGTGTGGATTTAAAAAAACAGCACAGAAGAGACATTTAAAACAGGGGGTTTTATGAGGCGCAGAGGGAGGCAAGCTGGTAAACAGGATTAATGAAACAAGCATGAATGAAGCTAAATTCAAGTCCTATAGTTTGGTATAACATGCGGTTAAAAGCTCAAAAAGTCAATTTTGCGTAATATAAATCCTTGGAGATGGACAGCGGAAGTCTCCAGTCCAAGTTACAGGTCAGGTCTGTGGCGAGGCGAGCACACTCAGATTAAGAAGGCGTGTTACTCAAAGTATTTTCGGCAATACAAATCCATGTAATCGAATACAACCACAAAGTTTAAGACATTCTGAGAAACAATCAACCAACGCACAAAGTTCAAATCAATTTAACCGTTTTACAAAGCCGACGATAATGTAACACTCTTGACATTTGTAAAGCTTTGAGACGTGACATTAAGACATGCAAATCAGAGCGAGAGTGAGGGACGGGGGCCTGTGGGCGGGACCTCACCTGTCTGTCAGAAGTCTGTACAGTGATTTACATGGCACCGGCTTTTGACACAACCATTTAAAAGAAAGATTTGCCCTCCGCGTGATCCGTTCACGTGCCTCAGACATATTCATCTGGGTGTGAGATGTGTCTGAGTGACCGAACCAGTTATGGAGGAGACAAATCACCACAATTGTGTTTTGATGCTGATGTTCTGTCAGTCACGTCTTCAGACACATCATAATGACTTTTCAAATGCACATGGGGTTTAGAAGAACAAAGAGGTAAAACACGGACTCTTTTAAAATGGTGCAGGCGTTTGAATAAGGTCTAGAGTTTTTGACATAATATTTGAAGATATATAGGTTTCATTTTCAAGCAAAAGTATCTACAAATAGAGTATGATGTTTTATTAGGAAATGTACAAATAAATGTACTTGATGAGAATAAACATTTGAGGAAGTTGAATTGAAGTTATGTATGCATTAGACACCACATATAGGACAAATGACTACTTTTATCATATTCTCCATGGGGTAAAAACAATTTAACTCATACGACAAGGAAAAAGGTTGGGTATAAGTCCTTAGATATAAAAAAAAACATGTTGTTTTTCTCCCTCTCTCCTGTTGCTTGCTCTCGTCACCTCGTCTTCCTCTTCTGAAGCCGCTGACTCGTCGATGACATGGTTTGGCACTCTCTCGCTCGTGTTCTCTCGCCCCTCCGGACCATTTTCCCAGAATCCTTGGCGACGCTGAGGAGAGGTGCGACTCCCAGTGTGAAGACTCCCAGTGTGAAGACTCCCAGTGTGACGCCTCCCACAGGGCAGCCGACGATACAACACATTTCACTGAGGCCTAAAATTCACTTCAACACTCGGAGAAGAGCTGCAGTTTGTGGTGAAGGATTACTCGAGGTAAAAGATTTGCAGGTCAGGTTTTGAAACTGACTGCATCATTGTGGTCAGTAGGACTCGGAACGATCATGTCGCACTGAAGGAAAAGTTCTCTGGTGCCTTGGTGATGACGCGCTCCTTGTTCTGACTTTGATGCATTTCTAAAAACAGTATCTTCACAAAGGACTGCACATTATCTCTGTTCGCCGAGACGACATAAACGACAGTAAAAGTGTGTTTGTAATGCACGATACATATTTTGCTTCCCATTTACGCCTCCAAGGTTGCCATTACATCCTCAGATCTATCCTCAAAAGAAAACACTTTTACAAAACTGGAATAATTCAGCTTTTTAGACACATGTACAAAAGTAGAGTGTGAGAGAACATCATTTGAACAACACACAGAAGAAATCACTGTTTACAAACCTCTAATGTAACTGAGTAGGCAATAATGACACAAATTTTTATATATATATATATATATATGTGTTTTTACATCATCTCGATAACATTATTCAGATGATATTTTAACAGTGCATCAGGAAAGTGCTAAAATGTGGCTGTAAATGTCGTTGTTGAGGTTCAATTGAATGGGCCATAAAATTTACCACAAAAGAGCAGAAATATTATCGCAAATATATCTTTGTGTGGGAGATTGCACAAGACGCTTCTGTCACGTTTTTAGGTCATTTTTAAGTTTAAAGTGTAGTCGATATAGTCAATATTCTCCGAGACGTGTTTTTCCAATACATCTTCCATCTCCAGATTGGACCTAGAATGTTGTACGGTTTGTATTAGCATTATTCTGATGTGTTCAATGACTTTGGGAGTTTTTGGACGATTCTTATACCACAATGACAAAAATGATATAAGAATATAATATAATAATAATATATGAAAAAAAGAAAAAAGATAATAATAATAATAATAATAATAATTTAATGAAATTTAAAATAATAGTTGCTGTAATTTTATCACATGGTCTTATACTAGTTCTGATAAAGATACAAAGATCAATCTGAAACTATTCAGAAAAGGTCCAGTTTTTACTTATGAATGTCATTTTTATATGCAAGTTTTCAATTAGAAACTGGGTATAAAAAAGCCTAAAGGAAACATCCAGTATTATGTATAAATGAGTCAGATTTCTGTCATAAAAGTGCTGCTGAATCTTACCCTGCAGCCTTATTCTTTGTACATCCCACTTTTACAATGTCAAACACGGGCATTCAAATGTTGGAGGTCGCCGTTGTAAGGAAAAACAACCTTAAATCACAAAGTTTACATGGAGAAAGAGTGCGTCTTAAGAGACAACCTTCCGCGATGTGTCACAAAAGCAGCGTTTACAATACAAAGGCTTGCTCAAAGTGGAACAGTTCAGAACAACCGGGAAGGGTAAAGTGATAAACAGGTCACCAAACTCTACAGTGTTAATGGTTTTGGAAATGCATTCAAGAAACAAACCAGCCTTTCGCAGCACAAAGCAGGACAATAACAACAGATGATTGAACACAGCAGTTCAATCTGGAGCGAGGAACAACAGATGTGGGAACAGAAAAGTGCAGTTTTCATCGTCTCAGAAATCACAGTAAAAATAAAAAAAATTAAATTTAAAAAGACAGCTCGGGGAGTTTGTGAGGCACCGCACAGTCACACCGCATTTGGACAAACTGTGCTGACAGAAAGTAGTGAATGACCTCGCACTGCCAATAAGACAGTCTCCAACACGAGCCACTTTAAGTCACACCAACAACCAGGGGAAGCGCCTCAAACAATTCTACATCTACCCTAAATAAAGCATGGACAAAGACTTCATTCATAATGAACAAATAGATTATTACGAATGATTCCGGAGGCTTAGTAACTACTCAATAAACGGGTTAGGAGTAATTAGGCAGTGACTCATAGTGATGGACAGACCGATACCAAATAGCGATATATCGATACTGATAGCGGTATTGAAATGTATTGATACTCGTGCAAAAATATCGATACTTAAAAGTTCCCCAATTTTAGTTGGTCTAATTTTTATTTTCTATTTTGTTTGTAATACATTGATCCTATTTTAGGTTTTCAGC
Organism: Chaenogobius annularis; assembly: GCA_015082035.1. Lineage (NCBI taxonomy): Eukaryota > Metazoa > Chordata > Actinopteri > Gobiiformes > Gobiidae > Chaenogobius > Chaenogobius annularis. Next base: position 126,886 of record BJKM01000451.1, on the reverse strand, counting down.
ACATATATTTGCTATTCATATTAGTTCAAGCTGACGTTGAAAGCAACATTTTCAAGTTTGTATTTTGTAATTATTCTGGAGTTGAGAAGGCAATTTTCTTTTGACAGACGAAGAGTGGGAAAGTGAGCGTACATCTCAGTGGAGAACCACAAAATCACGTTTGGAGTGAATATTGTTGGAAAAACTATATAAACTGTATTTAACTATGTTAAACTGCTCACTATTCACAAGGAAATTCCAGCTCCTGGAGAAAATGTGGTTTCCAGGAGTTTCCGCACCACCATGTGTTTTGGGACTGCCCTGTTGCTCAAACATATTGGACCGAGATCAATAAAGCGCTGCAGACTATCTTTGACACCACCATCCCACCAGGTTTCAGAACTATATGTTTGGGCCTCAAAACTCCTATTATGGCCACAATAAAGTGATACCTTTGGAGCATACTCCTGGAAACAGGAAAGAAGATCATTTTAAAAGACTCAAAGTGTACCAATAATCAAAGACTGGATTATATCTGACATTCGAAAAATGGAAAAAATTACATTCTGACTTCATATGAAAAATGACCTATTTGACAGTTTCAAGCGCTCACACTTTCACTGTCATTGACTTATTGTATTCATATAGAACTTGTCTAACCACTTGTGTGACACATTACCAGAGAATATAAATCCTATTCCTGTGAAAAGACGGCCTTGCTAAACTGTAAATGCAACAGAAAACACACATCGACGCCGTCTCTCGAGTGAATCCTCCTCGGTCCGTCGACATGTTTCCCCTGAGTTCACTTGTTTTTAGAGGCGATCCACACTTGTTTTGTTGTGAAACTTAAATTTACTCTGGCATCTGCTGTGGAGGCTTGATGACGACCCCGTACAAAGACGCAAAGGGACATATCTACACAAACCACATGGTAGGAAGGGTAGGACTAGCATTTGTCTTGGTTTAGTCCTGGTTATGTCAAATTTAGATGAATCCCATTATAGACCCATTTTAGACCTATCCAAAATGTGTCTTGGTACATGAAAAGCCAAATACTTCACCACTCCAGGGCAGAGTAAACAATAAAATGAGGTTATTTATTGTTATCAAGAGTCAAATAATAACTCCAAATCTGTGCAAGAACTCAAACATTTGCAAACCACAATATTAACCAAAAAAAAGCATTGTTATGTATCATCTGATTTCAAACCTTGCTTCACTTGGAATATTCCAGCGTATGGCATTCAACTCCGCCATCGCAGTGTCATGTTACAGGTCGGATCTGTGGAGAGGCGAGCCCGCTCACCAGAAGAATGCATGTTTTCAAAATTATTTTTCTGCAATAAAAACAGCAATATTTAAACACATACTAGATAGATCAGTTTAATGTCTTGTGGAACATTCTAGGCAAAGTAAGTACATCTCCATGGAGACGAGCAGGTGGCAGACCCGCAACTAGAAAAGTTACACAGCGCACCTTTAAATATATATAAATGTGAACCATTTTTGGTAACTTGTCTTATTAAATTTGGAGCTTGAAGTAATTTGACAAAAATCACACCTTTTATCAGTAAATGACTAATACCACCACTTTTTCTGAGCTAAAAATGTTATAAATGATGTGTGGACGGAGAAGATATTGCGCTTTGTACCCGTTTTTGTTTCATATGAACAGGCCCAGTAGAAATATTTACTAAACCATCTACATTTTCACGCTCTATGCCATCAATTCTTAGCAGACTCAACTCAATTGCATCTTTTCTATAGCATTTATTAAACAGTCTGCAGTTTACCTTCCAATGCAATACTATGAGATGTTTTGCTCCTAAGACCTGCATAACCAGTCAGGCTCCATTAGCCCGCTCGGTGCCGCTCTCCGTGCCGCTCCCCGTGCTGAGCTAAACTCTTTATGTAAATGAGCCGTGATCCTGATGAGGGTTAAGCCGCCTGCCTTTGAACTGGATGTGAGGAGGACACAGATACGGATGCAGCGGTCAGGCACATAGAGTAAAGCGTGTTCAAAAACCGAGATATGGAAAAGGTGCAGAGGGAGAAGCGTCGTGTTCAATTTCACACGAGGCCCGCGACGCAGCGGCTAATGTACGGGTGTTTGAATTTGATATTTTTTTTAAACACGCTTCTGTTTAAAAAGGCTGGCTGCATCCCAAAGAGTCTGGGAGGAATCAAATAAATGAGTCTTTTTATGATGCAAGATCCGCTGAACGAGGGAGTACAGCCCACTTGACTATCGGGTAAAAAGGCTAAAAAACATATGCTACTTTCTACGTATTTATCAGCAAATAAAATCAACACGCTTTTTAAAAAGGTTGGAAATGTGCTCGCGGATCTACAATTTGGAACACAAAAGCATTTGTCGATCCGGCTGGAAAGACGGTCTCACTCTTCTGAAACGGACTCCCACGGTCCCGCAAGCGAACTCGGACTTCATCACCACAGAACTTCACACAAATAAAGCACGCGGCGGCACTCACAGAGAAACTCAGGCCAGGCTCTTGCCTTAAAACTTTCGTAGTTCGAATAGAGGTCTACTCTTTAATGAGACACCTTTTTTCTTTGCATGCTCTAATTCATTTGTGTTCGATGGGAACGCTAGAAATTGAGGGTCAAGCACCAAAAGTCGATAAACTAGAGATTAGTGTTTGAAGTCCGTTAAGTTCTCCTCACTGGATACCTCGAGCTTATTCGTGAAAAGGCGCACCTATTTTATGACGCTCTGAATTATGGTCTTGTAGGTGCAGAGACATTTTGGCCTCAGTACCACTTGCAGCAAAACTTCCTACCACATTGTTTCGTAAGAATCTCCTTGTGCATGAAGCATTTATCCGCGTATTTGGCCAGGACCCTTATTCAGAGTTGCTCAGTAGAGCAAAGAAATGTTACATAGATATTTTTTAATCTTTTCCACTAGATCATATACAAAATGTCTAGTTCTGTACTGTAAGTAGTAAACTGTTTAAAGTTATAAAGCACGCCGACAGTCGTTGGTTGTTTAAAAGGGGCTTTTGAGAGAGTAATAGAGTATTTACACTAACGATATTATTTTTCTGTATGCAGTTCATAACCTTTTTTGGGAGATCAAGATGAACTAATTAGATTTAAATAAAATACAAAGAAAAAGTCAAGCAGGGGCCATCTACCTTGAAGATTTTCATATCGAAAATGTGTGTAGCGACAACTTGGATTGGACACTAAATGGTTTGATGATTTAATGAATAAGCGTTTTTATTATGTAAAATGCGCCAGCGCGCGAGACAAACTGACGTTTTACTTTTCTGCTGGGACTGGCGTCACCGTCACGCACCATTTTGCATTTCACTAAAGATCTGTGCCTCGTTCCTAGACTATGTTGCTAACAATAATGAGTCTTTATAAACTAAAATTAGTAATATCCTCTACATTTATGTCCACTTTAAGGAATGTCGAATCGGTATCCGTTTTTTAAATCTCTGATCACCATTGTAAGTTTCACTTAGAGCCGTTTGTAATTGTCCCATGAGTAGGAATTCTATTTGTATTGAAGTTGAACGTATAGTTTGGGCAAAATGCTCTTTTACCACCTCCCTACTACTCATCACACAATTACTTAAAATTGTGGACTTTTTCTTGGAGATTGTCATTTGTGGAAAATAGAAGATTGTGTCCTTATTTAATTAACCCATTACCCCATTACAGCCCAGTGAGATATCTCTATTGCGATCTCACACATGCTAGATAGGTTTCCAATACCTGAGACATAGGGTGTCAATGACGCTTAGTAAGAGATTATCATCGTCCGGGTCCAGGGAAGTGCAGAATAATCCTATTGTAAGTTCTTAAAAAACTACTGATGAATGTTGTGTTTAGTGATGTACCGACCTGTTGGCTTTTAAACTGAACACGACAAAGAAGATTGTTAATCATAACCTCGCTGGACCCTACGTGGTTACAAAATTACAGCTTTTAGCCTACCCGTTGACAGATGAGCTAACAATGCTGTGGGATGTTTGAAGCAGCACGAGTGGAGGAATTAACACTGTCACTTTTTTAAATAGAAACTTGCATAGTAACAATTATCAACTGACTGCACCTGCCTGCGCCTGGAAGCTTTGGTTGCTGTAGAAAGCCCTGTCTCAAAAAGCTTGTTCTCTATTAAATTAAGAAAAACACTGCAAATGATTGATACTTTAAGCTATTTTGTTTTAGTTATATAAAATGACTAAATGCACTTTTTATATTATCTTCCGCAACCGTACACAATAAACAAATGACACGACCCCCATCTAATTTCTCCTGAAAAATTGCACTCGTACAAAGCCTTTCGAGAGTTATCTATCTTTTCATGTTTTTGAGGTCCACGGTTTGTTTAATAAGTAGGAAGGAAATGGGAGGACTTTAGGCGTGATAATTTGGACAATTACAGATCTGCGTTGGAATATGAAGCACAGTACTTCACTAAGTATAATTCTTAGGCTCTCATGTCGGTTAAGACTACCATTCTGGACAGTGATATCGTTTTTACTGCTCATTAGTACTTGATGTGATGTTAATCACCACAACTTTTGACATCAGAGGTTCAGGGTGAGTGCAGCTCAAACAATAGCCTCAACCCTCCCGACTCCCGTCCATGCAAACCAACGCGAGAAGAGGCGGGCAGAAACTCAAAGGTTATTATAAGACTCATATAATATACAATCGTCGGCACAAATGCTCAAACTTCAATAAGACTATATTAAAGAGGAAAGACTTAGACAATGTGCCACAATAATAGTCATATTCTGTGAGCCGGCATATGTGGCAAGTTCTCAGGGGGACACGGACGCACCACATTTGAATATAGGAATCTACAGGCCTATCGTGTGGAACCGCCTCCTAAAGAATTACTTAAAATTGGACTGGCTTGCTTTGTTGTCCGTCTGGGCGTTCTCTCATAACACCATTTCAACCATGTTCTACATGCTTTCGGCTAGCCCATGTCTCTATCTCTGTCACCGTATACACATCACCCATCTTAGGAGGGGGGTTCTGAATCTGCTGGGCTGATTACTGGGTTTCTGTACCAGCCAACTCTATTCGATTCCGTCCATCAATCCATCATCACGATCCATACATCATCACTAATTATCAATAGACATTCCTCATTCATCTTCATTGTTGTACTAGCTGTGAATCTACATTTGAGAGCAGGAATATGGTACTCTCTGATAATTTATAAATATATTAATTACGGAAACCACAACAATATGAAATTTTTTAATTATTTATATTTAAGGTTTCATGATAAGGTAATAGAAAATATTGGTCGAGGTTCAGCGACTTGACTTTTAGACACTAACTAAACAATTAGGAGTGGGACAAATCTACCACACATACGTAACTAGATCAGTATTATACTCCATTTATTTTGTAACGCCCAAAAATCACAAGAAGTCGACCTCTTGATTATTTCTGGGTCTTGCGGCCAAATACGTCTTTTACTTTTGCTTCCTGTTACTCTGAGGAGCTAGTAACACACTCAATACTACGGGCTATCAACACCTGTTTTTAACAAAAACCATTATTAAGTTAAATTTCTTATAAGATAACAATGATCCATAACACCTTTTAATGAGTTATTTATTTTGCTCTTTTTGTGGGACTATTTACTTGAGAGTCTTCAAGCTTGATTGAGTATGTCTCTCCAGATCGGCACCTTTATTCTGAAATCTAAAGTGCATTAAGAACACATATAAGGAGAAAACACAACTATAAAACACGCTTGGCTCGTCCCCCACTACTGGTGGATGTGGTTACAGGGTTTTGAAAGTTCCCGGTGTCAATCAAAGTCCCTAATCATGTGAGATCCTGGCACGAGCTGTGATGTTACAATGTGTTGCAAGTGATCATTTTGGTTATGTGGAGGTGATTAGGTTCCTGAACAAAGTAGTCGTTCTGGAGGCATTGTAGGTGCATTCTCGGCCCTGGGTTCAATGTGTTGCCTGAACAAACCAATTCCCCATCAGCTAAATGGTCAAATAATTTACTAATGTGTGTTTGTATCTGTAGTAGTGAATTGTCAAGTGTGTGTGTGTGTGTGTGTGTGTGTACAGAAGGTGTTTGTGTAGGGGTGGTTGGTTGGAGCTCAATAAAAAGTTAAAATGCAGTGCTTATTCCACTTTACTTCTACATTAACTACTCCTAATTATTTCCATCAAAGGATTTTGCACTAACTTTTCGGATGGAGGCATCAGCAAAACGGGTAGTTTTGGCCTCATTAGGTTCGAAATCTCTAAAAACCATACAGAAAAGCAAGAGGTACAGGTCAGATCTGTGGAGAGGTGAAGTCAGTCACAGCAAGAAAGGGTTTTTGATCAATAAAAACATCCGGAAGTGAATAAATACGACATAAATGGAAAATAAATGAAAAGTACTATACTCCAAGCTAACGAATGACAACGCACCATGGAGACAAGCAGTAAAGTTCCATCGTGCAGCTTTAAGTCAAATATCCAAATAGCTCTGTGCGGTAGGTGGAAGGATCTGAAATGCAGTGCAGTCAATAATACAGACACTTTGCCTCGGACGTTTATGGGACAGGAGCGATTTGTAGCACTGGTTGGAAAACTGATGACGTCATTTCTAAAGCGCGCACCACTCGATGCTAGACAAAAGACTTGCTAATTGCGGATCCCTTGCAGCTAAAATCAATTCCAGTGAACAAAATAGTGGCTACGGTGACTGACGTGCCGTGATGCCGCCTTTAAAAGTTGTCTCAAAATAAAACTGATCTGTACGGGAGTTACAGATTTGGCTGAGCGGAGAAAACCGACAAAAGCGCTCGTACTCGGGACTTTGAATCAGCCGAAACAATAGAGGGATTAAAAAATGGAAGTGTCACACATTGGAATAATGCTCAGACACAAATGGAGCAGTCAGAGTGTGCCCCCTGGTGCTTGTCAAGTTTCGACCCTGTATACGTTAGAGACTTTACCCCAACAGCTTTCACACGCCACGGTGGCATCAAATTCGCAGCTGCTGCTTCACCAAATTGTTAAAAAGCAGCGAGCACGGAGAAGTCTAACGTACCTAGTCTGAAGGCACGATGGCAGAAAGAATTTGGCATCTAACAGCGAGGAAAAGAGGAGATTAGGGGATTTACTTAACATGACTCTCCGGATGTTACTGATGACGGAGCGGCGTCCACAGAAGAGGAAAGCCGTATAGAAACGAGATTCCGATTGTTTGCTGTCGTGCCGTATTTAGAGTCTGGGTTAGATTTTTGCAGTCAATTCACACAAACATGCTAATTGTTGCCGCAAGGGTCGTAGGAAAGGAGATGGAGGGGAGCGGAGTTCATATCGAGTTTAGAGGTTTAACTTTAAGTTCTGGGAGGCGAGCGTCACAGAACTATTGGTCTATGGTGTAAGAAATATCTAAGAACACTTGAAACTTTGCTAGCCGGAAGGTAAGATTTTTGACATGGCAATCTGCACGCCCGAGGTTAAGATTCAAATAAAGTACATCACTGAAAGCAGTGCTGAATGACTTTTCTGTCTTTTGTAATGTTTGGAGGATTTTGTTATTTGTATGGAAAAGGACAGTTAGTTTCTTAAATTCAGTTTGATTCAAAAATTGTGTTTATTTGCCTCGTTGCAATTTCATTTACGCCAATGTCTCAAGTGTGCGCTCTATCGACCTTTGCTCCGCCACGCCACTTTAGGCCCCCCTTTTGCCACAGATCAGCACACTTCCGGTCGAGCGGGAACACCAATCTTTTAAGTGGAGAACGAGGGAAAAGTTTCGCTAAAAAGTAGATTGATTTGTGTAAAACGTCCATTGTTCATGTGATCAACAAGTCAACAATGCACTGATTCCCCTGGGCCTTTTTAGTCTGTGCAGAACTTATTTTCTCTGGAGGTCGGCAGCTCTATGTTAAATACAACCAGAAGAAGGATTAGGTCAGATGGCAGTGCTCAGGCCAAATAAGGTTCTGGAATAATGTGCATAGAAGGTTACAGACTTTTTCCGTGATATAAGAAAAAATACACAGCCCAAAATGTTTTCCAGAAATGAATCCATGCCAAATAAATAAGCATAAAACTTCTCAAAACTACCTGTCAATATTCTGAAATGAGGCACGAAGGCATTTTTCTGGTGGGGGCCCGGCGCCTTTCAAATGATCTATCTCCATGGAGACGAGCAGATGCTGTCTAAAAATACACGGTCTGATCTGTGGAAAGGTAAATCTGCTCACAGTTTTGTTTTTGTTTTGTTTGGTTTTTTTAATCAATTTGGCAATAAAAACACCAGCCATTCCATAAATACTGGATAGATAATATTCCAGGCAATGAAATATAACATAATAATTATATGCTAAAAGTGAAGCGACCTTTAATCCATTCATTTGGACTTCGAAATGCTTTCTTGCTGTGTATTCTCACTGTAGCTACATTGGAAGTCCCTCCACGTTCTCTTCAGTATTGGACCTTATTACAGAGCAGCTGGACTGTGCACAAACGCCTTCAGAGTTGATGGTACAGAGTTTGATGGCGAGTGGCACTGATGCAGCGGTAAACAATGCGAAATTGGGTTTGGCGATGAAACGTGCGGAGAGCCGATGCAGAAGTATGGAACGTACTCAGAAAGACTGACAGAGATTCAGATGAGAACGGAGGGAGCACAGCAGAGCACAGCAGAGCACAAGCACAGCACAGCACAGCGCCGCCAAAGCACTGCGAGAATGAATGAAACCAAAAAGATGAGTTGAAATGCCTCGAAGGTGCCATATTTAACTTTTCTGGTGGAGGTTTCGACACCGGTGTGGTCCCCTTGCTGGTTTCCACGGTAACAAGTTTAATGCCATACTGTGGATCATTCCGGGCGAGTGGTGGAAAGTAACAAAGTACCAAAAGTAAGTAAAGGAAAAGCACTGTGCTCAAGTAGAATTTTGAACTATCTGTACTTTACATAACAATTGCTTTACAGTGGATACTTTTTACTTTTACTTCACTACATTTGGGAGCAGGTATCTGTACGTTCATCGCCACTACATGTGTAACAGGACGAAAAAGTACTTTTCTTTACGTTTTAGACCGCCTGAAACTGTTCATTAGTTCATAGTTTAAGTTGATGTCCCGACTTTAAGCAAATAAAATTATACAAATAGCACATTTTTTTACATCCAGATCACCACTTTTCCAGAAAATACTTTTTAACTCTTTAAGTAGATTATTATTATTTTTTTTACTTCAATACTTTTACATAAGTAGTCATAAGTATCTGCACTTTCATTGAAGTAACACTGTTCCAGAGGCAAAGTGGTGTAAGTAACCTTTTAGTAACCAAGAATAAAAACTCAATATGGATGAGCAGGCCTCGTTAATATCTAGAATAAGTGACAGAAGTATTATTGTTCATTTGGGCATTAAAACGTTCACAATCACATGTTGAAGGTTCTAAGGATTCAGCAACAACATTCGTCCGCCAATCCTTTCTCACAAACTGAACAAAATCGTGTCCACGTTCACCCATGAATCTTCTCTTTGGTTTTCTGTTTCCTGTGGCTCTCTCCTCGACATCCTTCACATACAGTCACTCTCCCTCCTCTGAAACTTTGGGTGCGTTGGCAGTTGCACAATCGCCACATAAAAAGAACCAGGACCCGAACCCCAATTCTGACAGACATCCAGGAGCTGTGCCAGGCTCGTTTCCAACCGTGTTCAGCAGTAAAAACACATGTAGTCCCAGGCTTGCACGATACATTGGCCATAGTGTGGAACATTCCAGGCAAAGGAATATTGTTATACTATGTGTCCTTGTAAATACAGTATATAATGTAGTGACAGGCAGCTGGCACACTCTCTACACACAGAACAGTTACACAGTGAAGCTTTCGGGGATTGAAAGGAGCAGAGTATTCACCATCATTTTACTCATTTTACTGCTGCACATTCTGCGCTGATGGCCAAACACCACAATTTATATATATATTTTTAAACTCTATTCAATTATAACATTATGTGACCATTTGTTGATGTTTTAATACTGACTTTTTTCCTATTAGACACAGAGTACTGGGCGCATTTTGCTTTCCCCAGTTTAGTCCTGGTTTGAACCCAATTTAGTCTTGGTTTGAGCCCAGTTAGTCCTGGTTTGCGCCCAGTTTAGTCCTGGTTTGCGCCCAGTTTAGTCCTGGTTTGCTCCCAGTTTAGTCCTGGTTTGCTCCCAGTTTAGTCTGGGTATGAGCCCAGTTTAGTCTGGTTTGCGCCAGTTTAGTCCTGGTTTGCGCCCAGTTTAGTCCTGGTTTTGCCCAGTTTAATCTTGGTTTGCTCCCAGTTTAGTCTGGTTTGAGCCCAGTTTAGTCTGGGTTCGAGCCCAGTTTAGTCCTGGTTTGAGCCCAGTTTAGTCCTGGTTTGAGCCCAGTTTAGACCTGTTTGAGCCCAGTGTAGACCTGGTTTGAGCCCAGTTTGGTCCTGGTTTGAGTCCAGTTTGGTCTTGGTTTGAGCCCAGTTTGGTCTGGTTTTGAGCCCAGTTTTTTAATCCTGATGTAGACTCTGTTTAGTCCTGAGTTGAGCCCAGTTTAGTCCTGGTTTGAGCCCAGTTTAGTCCTGATGTAGACTGTTTAGTCCGGGTTTGGGCCCAGTTTGGTCCTGGTTTGAGCCCAGTTTGGTCCTGTTTGAGCCCAGTTTAGTCCTGGTTTGAGCCAGTTTAGTCCTAGTTTGAGCCCAGTTTAGTTCCTAGTTTGAGCCCAGTTTAGTCCTAGTTTGAGCCCAGTTTAGTCCTGGTTTGAGCCCAGTTTAGTCCTGATGTAGACTCCGTTTGGTCCCATTGTCCTGGTTTACTTTCACATTTTGAAACAGTCTGCTTAATTGACAGCTCCTTGCAATAGTTTGAGTGACATTTTTTATCCAGGTCTGAAGTTCTCTCTCACTAGAAACCAATCTGTCAAAAAGCATTAATACTAATTTCTCCTATTTAAGAAGCTTTCCCCGCTGTGATAATATCTTTCCACTTTCATCCAGACTTCACTCACAATTACAGGCCACCCGTTTGCACACATCATTTAAAACATACTTCCAGCTTTAGTTTTGGGGCCAGTTTTTAGCATATGTTTCACGTTAAGTCTCCATTGGGACCCATTAACAGCGCAGTCTTTGGTTGCCGCCGCGGCGCGAGCGAATCCGGCGCCAAAGAAAATAAATGTGTGACAAAACGCTCCTGATTGTTTTCTTTTTCTCGGGTCTGTGAACGCCCCGAGCTTCGTCTGTCCGTCAGAACATCACGCCGCGCACAAAGAAGGCTATTTTAATCAATAAGCATCACAGTTTACAAAGACTCACCGTTTCATGTGCTTTCAGAGCCTTCTTTGCTCAGTTCCTTTTCTACATGTAAACATATTTGAGCTGTCACAACATTTTAAAGACTTCCGTGTGCGTTTGGTCTTTTTATAGGCGCATGAGAACAGACGGAAACATGCTAAAATAGGACAGAAAACATGTAGCGTGTTGACAATAGTGCAAACACGACGCATGTGTGAACAGGCCCCAAGTCAAACCTTATTTATCACTGTAAATCGCAGCTAAAGTGGAGAAAATACAGGCTATGTTTACGTGCACTCCAAAAATCTGATCATATTCTGATTTCTGGAGTCAGAAATGTAAACAGTTCAATCTGATTGCGCGAGTAATTGGATTTCTTTCTGATTGTTTTTGACAAGGAAACATATGCAAAAAGAGAGGAGATGTTGGAGCTGTACTTTGACTTCCAAATACAACAGTAAAAATCCATGAACTAACTGAGACACGTGACCATGATCTACTTTCTCTTGAGCATGTAAACACACACAAAATCTGATTTAATTATTGGGTTCTCTGATTATTCCAGTAATCTAGCAATCAACCTTTCAGTCGCATGCAATTAGGAAACAGTCTTCCAGAAAAAGTGAGCGAGGCTTTTGCTTTGACAATATTTAAATCCAGGCTGAAAATGACTACGTTTGGCTGTGCTTTTGAGTGAAGTTTGTCCGCACTCTCTCTTTTAGATTATTTTTAATTTGGCATTCGTACGAGTTGTGACCTGGCTTCCTTTGGTAAATGAGAACAAGCTAACGCTGTTATTTCACATTCCAGCTGTTAATTGGGATCCAAGCAAAACTTTTTTTATTTTTTTATTTTTTTTAAATCTGTGGCTCCCGCTGCAAAAACAGCCCAAGATAGACGAAGGTGTGATTACTGTGATTATCAACAGGCTCTGAGGCTTCTGTTAAACGCTAAGAAGTTTTACAGCCTCACAATTCACTTGAATATAGAGTCCAGGGGAGAAAGTGCCAATCACGCCGCCAACTGAACCGAGGGAGGCCCATTGTTGTGAGAAACCCAAATTTAACTTAAATAAAAGGAATGGCCATTTTAGAACATTTGATCTAAAATGTCATGAGCGCGGCAGCAGGGACGCGGTTCAGTCGATGAACTCTGCTGAATACATTCATTTAAGTTTATGATTTAGCATCTTAAAATCCCCCATCGGTTCAACATTAGACTGACGGCTAATTCTCTGCCATGGCAACACGACGCTGAGCTCTACTCATCTGTCAAAACCGCTACCGGCACTTTATATTTTCTGAGTTCGAACAACAAGAGGAGATGATGCACTGAAGATGTCAAACGCTATCTTGAACCAACGTGTGTTAAAAGGTTCTAGTTTCTCTTGTCTTCAAATAGATGTTCTAGCTTCGCATCAAGGCCCGTAGATCAAGATAAATGCGCCAAATATGATGGACTGATGCGTTTCTCTCCCTCTCATACTCTAGATCATTTCACTGGCTGGAAATGCTAAGCTTCCATGATAAAGAACTCAAATTGATAGAAATATATGAGGAAATGTTTATATATTCTAATTCAAAAGTTATAACCAGAGACCAAAATGCGCACTCAAGAACAGGGCAAAGTTAATTCAAAATAAGTACATGAAATTACTCAACTAAGTGTAAAAAAGTATTGAGTGAAGGTTATGTAGGACGTAACACAATATTTACAATTTGAAGTTAATGTAATTAGGAGGTAAAACGCTTAAAAATGGACAAAATCTGGTATTTTAAAAGCTAGACCACAAAAAAGATGAATGTTACACTGTCAAATATATTCCTCAAATAGGAAGAAGAGTTTGGTGACAGAAAACTACTCTGAGAAGTACAATTCTATGAAAAAGTGAATAAGTAAATGTCTAATGACTCATGCTCCACCTCTTTCCCAAAAGCAGGTTCACGAAAAGGTCTGAATCTAAACTCCACCTGAAGACAAAGATCTGATGACGTCTCAGGAGGAACCAGCTGCACTTTCCTCCATCAGCCAGAATCAAAGCACTTTTAAGGCCCTGCAGATAGAGAAGAGAGGAGGAGAGAGGAGGAGAGCCCAACTTTCATCTGAACGAGGGAGAGGGAGGGCGGGAGGAGAGGGGAGAAATGGAGACAGAAACCGAGAGAGGAAAAGGTGAGCAAGAGCAAAGGCGGGTGAAATGTTAGAGGGAAAAAGGAAACAGAAGAGAGAGAATGGTGGATGAAAGCAGAGGACAAGAGAAGAGAGGAGGGGAAGGTGAAGAAGGGAAGAAGGGAAGCCAATAGAATGAGGAAGGAGAGGAGAAAGAGAGAAATTGAGAGGAGAGAGAAAAGGAGATGAGGGAGAGCGATGGAGATGGTGGTGAAGAGAGGGAAAAGAAGAGAGAAGAGATGGGGAACTGTAAAGAGAGTGTGAGGGAGAGAAAATGAGAAGTGGAAGATTAGAGAGAAAGCGAGAGACGAGAGGAAGGGAAAAGGGTGCGTATGAGCGAGTGAGAAAGAGGGGAAAGAGGGGAGAGAGAGCAAGAGTAAAGAGAGAGGGGGGTATTAGATAAAAGAGGAAAATGAGAGCGAGAGGTAGATGAAAGAGAACAGAGAAGAGATGGGGAGAAGAGGGGATAAGAAGGAAGACATGAAGAGATGAGAGGAAAGTGCAAATAGACATGTAAGGAGAGAAGAGAGAGGTGGAGAGGGAAGAGCGAGTGGTATGAAGAGGGAGGAAAAGGACGAAGAGAGTGAGAGAGAGGAGGAGAGATAAAAGTCTGGAGGTTTTCGCTTTAGTCAGAGAAGATGAGAGCGAGACTCACCTGGAGAAACTCGCAGCGCATTCACAAATACTGAAGTGCATGTAAAATGGAGGGCAGCTGCAGACGGGGGAGACGCATTGGTAAAAAACTCCAGAAGTTGTCTCAAATAGTACAAAAGGAACATTATTATTGTGTTGATTTTTACTAAAACTTGTATCAAAAAACGCCACATTATTGTTGCCAAAAAGGTGGATGATCAATAGGCAGTGTATCAGTGCTAATATCAGCGCTAATATCAGTGCTAATATCATGCTAATATCAGCGCTAATATCAGCGCTAATATCAGCGCTAATATCAGCGCTAATATCAGCGCTAATGTTCAGCGCTAATATCAGCGCTAATGTCAGCGCTAATGTCAGCGCTGATATCAGCGCTGATATCAGCGCTAATATTAGCGCTGATATCAGCGCTGAATCAGCGCTAATGTCAGCGCTAATATCAGCGCTAATGTCAGCGCTAATATCAGCGCTAATCAGTCATTTCAATGCGTTCAAATGGAAATAAAAAGGCAATTAGGCTTAAAAGTGTGTTACAGCCCAGAGAAATACATTTTGCAATTATTTTCATAAAGTGAAAAGTCAATATTAGCACTTTTACTTCAACTTAAAGCACATTTGTGGATTTTTTTTTTTTTTTTTGCAGCTTTACCTTGTTAGTTGATGGTAAATTGCGGTAGCTCTGGTAGTGCAAAAAAATGTCACGTTTGTATTTGTATTTTTGTGAAAGAAGAGTAAGAGTATAAAAGTTCGCTGCAGTACCAATGGACTGGCCACTGGGGCTGCTATAGCGACACGATTAAGCTAGCAGTAGCCTATCCAGAAACATTACAGAAAAACTGCTCATAAAAGTGGCACCATTATTCATTCATTCGATTGTCGACAGATGAAAGGACTTAAATCCATGACATTAATACGACAAGTGTGTGGAGTAAATCCCAAACAAATAATAAACAGTGGATCTTCTGCAGGCCGCCGCGCTCCGTCTGAAATTATGACACCATCAAATTCAAACTCTGAACACAAACTTGCTTCAGATCAAGGTCTCCGACTCCTGACAAGAACAGAACATGAATATTTTACGAGCAGGTTGAGAGGCGTAGATGAAGATTCACTGATGGAAAAACTCTTGAGATGTAAATGCGAGACGAGCTGAAGAAACAGAACTGTCAGGGAAAAAAAATAATACAGAACTGGTTGAAATAAACATAAAAAGGTATTGGACTTTTCGGGTGAATTTCAAAAAAAGCAAGCAAGTGGGAGTTAGATTCAAGAGCAAACTTATTATGAATGAATACGAACTGGAACTTCATAACAATAATTAAGTTGGGTGAAATGTCCAAAATGAGAAGTTTTAATGTCCTGCTTATGACATTTTCTTTTCTTAAAATTATGAATAAAAATGTACAGTCTGGTTGCTCTCAAAAGACAAATATAAAACCATTTACTGTACATGTACGATTTAAACTCCAATAAAACACATTTTGCACACTGAAAACCGTCCTGTTGCGTGTACGTTTTCGTAGTGGAGTTATTTGGCTCTTCTCTCACTTGTGGACTGGACTCGTTGACACAGGAGCACTCTGCAGAAAGGCTCCCATCCTTTCTCTCTCTCTGTCTTTCTCTCAAACACAGTCATTATTGAGCTCTTTGGGTGAAAGCTTCTGGAAATATTGTCTAAATGACACCTAAGCAGAGAAAGCGGGCGACGAGGCGAGTGCGCAGGCGGCTGGTTTAAGTGGATACGAGTGCTTTGGGTTCGGGCTTTGAGGAGACGAGTCTTCTTTTTAAGTGTCCTCAAAGACAATTGTGTATTTGTTGATTCGTTTTACATCGAATCAAAGCGACGCAAGAAATCAGAGCAAAGATGAAAGAGAATAGAGAGTGTGAGACTTTTAATGGAACAAAACCAGCTTCATGGAATGTGATATTATAATGCTAGACCAGTGGATTTACGAATACCGAGAATTATTATACAATTATTATAGTTTTATAAAGCACAATCAATCAAACTATATTCAATTTAAATTATTGTTGTCTTTCATCTTGAAATCATACTAATACTACTAATACTAAAACCCACATTTATTCTGTGGCTTTAACACTGCATGAGTTGTGTGCGCCGATGTGAGTTTTATACATTTTCATACATTTCACTTATTTATTGCAATGTTATGATTTTGGCTTGATTTGTGCAAAACATTTTATAAACACTGTCGTTATATATAGAAAAAGTGGATTTGTAACTGCTGCTGCTGCAAATAGTGTTTTACAATGCAGTTAAAAACAAATCCAATATAGGAGACATATGACATTCTACTTTTTTCAGGTACTTAGTATAAGTATTTTACATTTTACTTATAGTAAAGATCAATATTGGTCTAAAACGGTAAAAGTTCCTTTGGCAGAACTGACAGTAACAAACAGTAGATGGTCATTTACATGTTTACATTTTTGCACAGTGACATTTTAGAACCTAAAATGATCATTTACAGTCTAATTTTTTCAAATCATCGCAACTAATTACCAGGATAAGGGATGGGTGAAAACAAACTTACAGGAAGTAAACTGTTGAAGAAACACGTTTGTAACAAGGTTTAAGTCTTAAGAAATGATTCAACCAAAGATGAACTTCTTTTCTTGTTTGAATCATTTCTATGACACTTAAATGTTTTAATATGTCCCCTTTAATGTATCTAATAAAACAAATTGATAAGTTACTCTATGAACGCAGTGCAATAACACAAATAAGATAATAACTATGTCTCACAGAATCTGTTTGGTTCGAGATGTGTTTGTGTCGTCAGAAAGGACAAATCCAATGTTGCCGTGTAAAAAAAGAACATAAATATGAGTGAGATTCTTGTGGCTTTGCAGCTGTTTCCTAGCGTTAGTCCCTCTCCTCGAATCACACGCACAAATTGAACAGAATAAGGCTGCACAGGATCTATATTAGACATAATTGGGAGCATTTTGTGCGGTGGCGGTCTGGGGCTAGGGAGGATGCGTGGCCTACTTCCTCTCATCTGTGAATTCATTTTTCTTTCTTTCCTAACTAAATTAAGAAAATGAAAGTGTTCGGCTGGTGGTCAGGAGGGATCTCTGTGTGCAGGTCCCGTGTGCTGCTCTGTATCAAAGCTTGTAATGTAGGTTTATTCATCTTTCTTTAAACAACTCTTCCCTCCGAGAAACATCAGCAAAGGAACAAGCATTTTTATCTCAAAGAATAAATTGAAAAACATTTGGGACAGACTCACATGGAGCTTTTATTCAAATTCAAACCATAAAACTTTTGTTTCATTTTGGCGAGTAATGGGCGAAACCTGTGATTTTTGTTTCAATAACTCAATAAATAATTACATATAAATCTACATTGAAACTCCTTATCCAGAAATAAGTTTACTTTGGTATTTAGAGACTTATTATCTTCACTCCACCAGACCAGATTTAAAAATGAAATATATGTGCAGCTAAACAAAAATATAAATAATGTAAAATATATATAAATAATTTAAATAATAATAATGATAATAATAATAATAATCATAATAACAATAATAACACTAATACTACTAATAATAATAATAATAATCATAATAATAATAATAATAATAATAATAATAATAATAGTAATAAATCATATAAAAACATCATTTTTTCAACATTTATTTTTTACTATTGACAATATTTTATGTTGCTGGTGAGAATCCTTCATGATAAAAGGCATTCTGTTTAACATGCTATGCAAAACTTACTCCAATGAAGGCAGAATCGACCAAATATCCATGAGTTGTCTTAGTCGTAGCAATAGTAATACAATGGCAACAACATTTTAGTTTTAAATACATTCCATATTCAACATGAAAAGGTTCAAGAAACCATGACTTTCAAAAAAAATCCTGATCTTTAATGAGCAAAATGACCAGAAACCATCGTTAAATTGGAGTCCCACTTCATCTTCTTGATTTATTTCACCACGATTTATGAACTTGTGACAGACGAGAGCAGAACAATGTCGTAAAAAATTGTAAAACTGAGAATTTTTAAAAACATTTTGAGGATGTGTTCTAGTGCCACGGGCTTGTACCGAGCTGCTTTCCAAGTTATCATTCCTACAATGCACGCTGACCTCTGCTTTCCCTGTGTTTGTGTAGGCTTTCTCTCAAAGCCCGATAAATAGCCTTCAGATAAGACGCTGCAATACTTTTCTATACAAACTGGAACATAGGGCTAACTTCTACAGCTCTAAAGGGCGATGTCAATATGAACAGCTAATTTAATCACAAACGCAAAAAGAAGGAACGAAGGAAGTTTAGTTGAATATTCTTGTATAACAAACTTTTTCAACTCAGTCGTAAGGTTTTCTGCCCTTTCCCACCACATCTATTGCATATTCTGGGCTTTTGGACCATCGTTGTGTGTCTGCCCCAGGGCAACTGCGGCTAAAAGTACAATATCATAAAAAAAAAATTTAAACGTACCGATTTTGAAATGAATCGACGATCTGCTGTATTTTGGTTCAATTGTCATATCGCGATTCTCTGTTTCTCCATTTAATCCAGCCGTCTGCTCAGACACACCCACTCCCCCTACTGGTCAGCCACTGTAAAGCTTTTCGTGGTTTGCGATGTTTGGATGCTGGCGCAAACTCTCACATTGAAAATAGATTAAAGCAAATGTAGTGAACGGCCCCAGACTTTAGATTGAAAGTTACAAACACTGGAAGAGTCTACTGTGCACGTGGAAATGCTCATCATGCCAGTGTGAATGTGCGAGTGTTATTGGGGATCAGAGATGTATATTTCAGATCATAAAGCCATCCACTGCTTCTTACACTTCACTGTGATTGGTCAGATCCAACTGTCACTCACTCAGATAACCAATGACCAATGGGAGAAGATGGAAAAAAGCTCTGTGTTTGAGCACAGAGCCGCTTTAAACGGAGAAACAATCACAATTGTTTTATTTTTTACATTATGCTTGGCCCGCGACCCAGCCTGAACGTCAAAATTCGGCCCCGAGTTTGACACATGTGCCCTAGTGGAACGAGCTTTCAATGTAGAAGTAGATGGGCGCTTTGTTGGCGCCGCCTACGCCGACGGGCCCCGCGTCTTCGTTTGTGCCATTCTTGGCGGATTGCTTTCCGCCTCCGCATATGTGCGTCTTCATGTCACTGCCGGCGTTGGAGCGGTAGCCCTGCTGTTGCTGGCGACTATGGGTCATGAGCACGGCGATCAGAGCGGCGGCCAAAAGGAGGGAGAGCAGGGACAGCAGGGAGGCAATGACGGCGCACACCACCACGCCGGCATTGGACGGTTCCACGGTGGGTTCTCTGATGAACACGGTGACCTGGCGACCTACCCACCAGTTGCTGTCGTAGCCGGTTAGAGCCCTTTGGGACGCATATTGCACGGCCAGTTTCAGGGGGAAGCTCTCTGGTTTGGTCTGCGTCATGTGCTCCACCACGCAGCGGATGTCCTTCCCGTTGTCCTCCGCGGTGGGGACGAGCTTGTATTCGCTGGTGATGGACACAGTGTTATCAACGTTGGCTTTGGACACGGACGTGGCGTTGCCGTTTGCCGTGGTCACCCACCTGATCTTCGCCACCGGCCTCCCGTTTAGGGACTCACAGCGGGCAACCACCACAGCCTTGGCCCCGGCTTCCACGGTCACTGTAGAGGCTGCGTTCTGAGGTTTGGCGAGCATGACGAGGTTCGTGATGCCCCGCTCGTGCCCGCTCGGGTATGTGGCATACTTGCAGATGTACCTCCCCTCGTCGGTCATGCGCACGTCCTGGATCTGGATGGAGGCGCTGGCCAGGTTCGGGAGGCTTGGCGAGAAGCTGACGCGGCCCTTCACGGGGGACTCGGGGTAGTTCGGCTCGAAGTTGGGGAGAAAGATGGCGATGTTGAGCCTCTCGCCATCCTTGGTCTCGTAAATCCACATGACCATTGTGAGATGGACTCCGGTGGCGTTGGTGAAAGCGCAGCGCAGGTTGACCGTGTGTCCAGGGTACGAGAGCACCTCCGCCTCCACCTTCACCTTCTGCCCTGACGCTCCGTGAGCGAGAGCCACAACGAGCAGGCAGAGTGGCGCGATCGGTCCGCCAGAGCCGAACCGAACGCGGCGAACGTGTCCCTCCATGGCTTTCCAAAGAAGCAGCACTGTTACAATGTGTGTGGCCCGTAAGGCTCAGGTCCAGGTTTGTAGCCGTCACTGCTCTGCTCTGATAATCTATCTTTAAAGCACATGTGATGTCATAAAGCACAGGAATGTCACAAGGCACGCAATCATGCAAAACGGAAAGGAAAGGGATGCAAGTGACATCATAAAGCGGAAAGGATCATGCCAAGGCTGGAGCGCCCTCTACTGGATGCTCTGCTAACAACAAGCTCATGTGGAACACAGAAATTACAGGACCTTTTGTACAGCCGCCCCCAAATGTATGAAGTACATTTGTTTCAAACAAAAGGCTGCAACACAACAAACTATCCAGAAGGCTGTTGGTCGCCTCCATCCGGGAGGGCCGGCAGTGAAACCAGCCTCACGACTTGCCTGATGAAGGTTCTGTCCTTTACCCTGATGTCAGCGGACCAGATGCACCAGTCGGGGCTGCAGACCACCAACCTGTTAACTGTCTAATCACTGCTCCACTGTCGTTGCTCTAGCTCTGCTCGGATGAACAGCAGTATAACTACTACTGAAAGTCCATGGTCCCTTTCTTTTCCTGTTTGCGGCTCACGTTTTAACGTTATGTTTGAGCACGCTCTTCGGCCTTGAACTCGGCGTTGAATGTGGAAAAAAGGTGTGCTCTGGGAGACTTAAAGCAAACACGAGCAGCAGGAATCCACTTAGAAACTGTCTCCCGATCTTTTTAATCTGGTTTCCATAGCGATCACGCTTGTCAAACGCGGTGCACCTCAAAACCAAAACACAAACTTAAAAAACCCACAAACATCTGCGCATCTCTGACTGTGCATTGGGGAGAAAAGTAAATAAGGTGCAGATTCAGTGTGAATGGTTGTCAGTTTAATTAGAGAGCAATTTTACAGCTCAGATTTTTGTGTTTAAGCCCTGACCTCTAAGTGATGCAAATATCAAAGCGTTTTGAACGTGTACGTTTTTATTTGAAATCTTACATGGCACTGGTTTATAGATCCAAGATAGTTTCCAAAGTGTTCTAAAAGTAAACTGAATACGCTTCGGACAAGACTAATACAATCAATCAGAACAAGGAAAAGTAGTAGTAAACATTCAATAAATAAAATAAAATACAAATCAAACAGTACAAAGAACAACTTATAAAATGGTTAAATACTATAAATAAATTAAATAAAATGACCAAAAGACATAGAGGAACAGGACTTGCAATGTGTTTAAAAAAAATTTATAAAATTGTAATTAAACGCCAGAGTTCTGTCGACGAGCTGGACCCAGGCAAACATGACCACACTGCTTTGGTACAAGACAAGTCCTAAAGTCTGTGCTTGCGCTTGCAGTTGTTGAACAGTGGGTGACAGCAGCCCTTCTACATTAAAATGAATGTTTTATTTACCCCCACAGAGGTGTTGTTCCAATCTTCCGTTAGGCATTCCCTCAGATGCCGAGGGTATCGCTGTATGTCTGCGTACGTTCAGCCCAAAGAAAAAACTCAAAGCTATTGTTTTTTAATCTTATTTGATGTTTTTGTGTATTGTTGGGCTACAGATAAAATCTAATTCACAATCAACATTCTATAAAGCCTATTTTATGCAAGTGAGATGGTTGTTAGCTGAATGTTATACTGTGAACATGCTGGTTTTTGGTGTTTTTGAACATGCAAAGGTAATCAATACAGTCGAAAGCCTCTTGCGCCCATTTTCAAGCATGACATCATCACAATATGCAACCAAACCAATATTTTAAAGTTTGAAATGTCCAAAACAGTTGAAAAAAGCTTTACTCACTGGTCAGCCACTGTAAAGCTCTGAGTGAGTGGCGGCTGGGTTTAACCAATCACAGTGAAGAGTGGCATTCAGAAGAAGGCGCAGATGATTTGATTGACTTCTTAAAAGCAATAGCAAAATACAAAAATTGTGATCCGCTTCCAAGACAATCGTGATATACATTTTTGGCCATATCGCCCCACCCCTTTTTTGGATATTTTTGTGGTTGTTTGTATATTTTTATATTTGGCATGACAAGGTACGCTTATTTCTACAAAGTAATTCAAAGTGATTTACATGACAGGATTTGTTTTTAATTATGATTTGTTCATATTTAAGAACATTTTTTTGCGCGGTTGTTAGCATGTATGCTCATCCTGGCGCTAATAGCTAACGTATATGCGGCACAAAAAATGCTACACGTGGTAATGTTTTCCATCGAGGCTTTGGTCTGGTTGGGTGTTTGTCGGTCGCCAGAACAGCCCTAATTTTTTGTGGTTTGCAATGTTTGGATGCTAACGCCAACTCTCCCATTGAAAATAGATTAAAGCAAATGTAGTGAACGGCCCCAGACTTTAGATTGAAAGTTACAAACACTGGAAGAGTCTACTGTGCACGTGGAAATGCTCATCGTACCTGGGTGAATGTGCAAGTGTTATTGGGGATCAGAGATGTACATTTCAGATCATAAAGCCATCCACTGCTTCTTACACTTCACTGTGATTGGTCAGATCCACCTGTCACTCACTCAGACAATGACCAATGGGAGAAGATGGAAAAAAAGCTGTGTTTGAGCACAGAGCCGCTTTAAACAGAGAAACACTCAATCACAATTTGATAATATATACAAAATAGCATGTTGCCACGAGGATGAACTCACAACTAGATTATTATAGTCATGCCACATTTTTGTCAGTCTGCCCCGGGGCAAATGTGGCCAAAGAAGAGGTTTACCACCGCTGAGACTGAGCAGAGAAGTGAATGAATAATGCACTGTTTTCAAATGCTGATGTGAAATTGTGAATTGTAATTTTCATAAATGCCTCTTGTGGGATTCTACATTTCATCTTCTTCTTCCTCTCTCTCATTACATCTCTCTTTCACTCTCTCTCTTCTCTCTTGTTACATCTCTTTCACTCTCTCGCTTGCTCATTCCTTCACTCTCTCTTCTCTCCCTTGTTACATCTCTCTTTCACTCTCTCGCTTGCTCATTCCTTCACTCTCTCTTCTCTCTCTTGTTACATCTCTCTTTCATCTCTCTTTCACTCTCTCTTCTCTCTTGTTACATCTCTCTTTCACTCTCTCTTCTCTCTTGTTACATCTCTCTTCACTCTCTCTTCTCTCTTGTTACATCTCTCTTTCACTCTCTCTTCTCTCTTGTTACATCTCTCTTCACTCTCTCTCTCTCTTGTTACATCTCTCTTTCACACTCTCTCTTCTCTCTTGTTTCATCTCTCTTTCACTCTCTCTTCTCTCTCTTGTTACATCTCTCTTTCACTCTCTCTCTCTCTGGCTCATTCTTCACTTCTCTCTCTCTCTCTTGTTACATCTCTCTCTCTCTCTCTGGCTCATTCCTTCACTCTCTCTTCTCTCTTGTTACCCCCCCTTCCATCTCTCTTTCACTCTCTCTTCTCTCTTGTTACATCTCTTTTCACTCTCTCTTCTCTCTTTGTTAATCTCTCTTTCCTTCTCTCCTCTTGTTACATCTCTCTTTCACTCTCTCTCTCTCTTGTTACATCTCTCTCTTCACTCTCTCTTCTCTCTTGTTACATCTCTTTCACTCTCTCTTCTCTCTTGTTACATCTCTCTTTCACTCTCTCTTCTCTCTTGTTACATCTCTCTTTCACTCTCTCTTCTCTCTTGTTACATCTCTCTTTCACTCTCTCTTCTCTCTCTCATTACTCATCTCTCTTTCAACTCTCTCTGTTGGCTCATTCCTTCACTCTCTCTTCTCTCTTGTTACATCTTTCACTCTCTCGCTTGCTCATTCCTTCACTCTCTCTTCCTTGTTACATCTCTCTTTCACTCTTCTTCTCTCTTGTTACATCTCTCTTTCACTCTCTCTCTCTCTTTTACATCTCTCTTTCACTCTCTCTTCTCTCTTGTTACATCTCTCTTTCACTCTCTCGCTTGCTCATTCCTTCACTCTTCTTCTCTCTCTTGTTACATCTCTTTTCACTCTCTCTCTCTGCTCATTCTCACTCTCCTTCTCTCTTTGTTACATCTCTCTTTCACTCTCTCTTCTCTTTGTTACATCTCTCTTTCACTCTCTCTTCTCTCTTGTTACATCTCTCTTTCACTCTCTCTTCTCTCTTGTGTTACACATCTCTCTTTCACTCTCTCTTCTCTCTTGTTAACACTCTCTTTCACTCTCTCTTCTCTCTTGTTACATCTCTCTTTCACTCTCTCTTCTCTCTTTCACTCTCTCTCTCTCTTCTCTCTTGTTACATCTCTTTCACTCTCTCTTCTCTCTTGTTCACTCTCTTTCACTCTTCTCTCTTGTTACATCTCTCTTTACACTCTCTTGTTTCTCTCTTTCACTCTCTCTTCTCTCTTGTTACATCTCTCTTTCACTCTCTCTCTCTTCATCCTCACTCTCTCTCTCTTGTTACATCTCTTTCACTCTCTCTTCTCTCTTGTTCTCTCTTCACTCTCTCTCTCTTGTTACATCTCTCTTTCACTCTCTCTTCTCTCTTGTTACATCTCTCTTTCACTCTCTCTTCTCTCTTGTTACATCTCTCTTTCACTCTCTCTCTTCTCTCTTACATCTCTCTTTCACTCTCTCTTCTCTCTTGCTCTCTCTCTCTCTCTTCTCTTATCTTCTCTCTCTTTCATCTCTCTTTCACTCTCTCTTCTCTCTTGTTATCTCTCTTTCATCTCTCTTTCATCTCTCTCTCTCTCTCTCTTGTTACATCTCTCTTTCACTCTCTCTTCTCTCTTGTTACATCTCTCTTTCACTCTCTCTTCTCTCTCTCATTACATCTCTCTTTCACTCTCTCTCTGGCTCATTCCTTCACTCTCTCTTCTCTCTTGTTACATCTTTCACTCTCTCGCTTGCTCATTCCTTCACTCTCTCTTCTCTCTTGTTACATCTCTCTTTCACTCTCTCTTCTCTCTTGTTACATCTCTCTTTCACTCTCTTTTCTCTCCCTTGTTACATCTCTCTTTCACTCTCTCGCTTGCTCATTCCTTCACTTTCTCTTCTTCCCCCTGTAAGCCACACTTAGACACTCCACATACATTTGTTTTACTTCTCTCACAAAGTGTCTTACATTCAGTGTAATTACTCAATCAGCTCGGCACAGACCATAATTACGACTCGTATACGCAGAAACGGAGTGACTGAGTAAATGTCTGTTTTTACACTTCTCATGGTCCTTGAACGTTACATTTAACACGGTTTATCCTGGACATCTGAAAGCTGCATTTGCTCAACCGTGTGGGAGTAGTTTAGGTCTGTTTTTACTGTTTCATTGGTGTGTCTCAGATTGGTGACGGTCAGAGGACATTTTGGTGAAGTGCTTGGCATTAAAGTTGCCATATACCCAACTCTTTCCTTGTAAGTAAGTACATTTAGTTTCCCCCATACACGATCAATTCAAAATACGTTTCAAAAGTGCACTTCAGATGGAACCGATACCTAAAAAACACTACATAAATAAATACTCCCCTAGAATAGCAATACTTTTACAAAAATGATAAGGACGGACCCAAAATAAAGATAAAAGGAATAACTCCCCTTTATTGTACTAAGTTTGTCCTTAAAGTCGAAATAAGCAAATAAATAGGTTAGCTGATTCTAAAATTAATTGTGAAATGACAAACACTCATTCACACACACCCACACAAAAAAAACACAAAACGCTAATTGAAAGAATGCTGCTGGGGCAGTGTTTTCATATAATATATGTTTCTGCAAAATACAAATTTGTGAGACAAGAAAACTGAGGGTGTTTTTGGCTCAAAAGATGAGATTGTGCCAAAAGTGGGTCTCAAAGACAGAGCAATCAGCGCCAATCTCTGCCATTTTCTCCAGTGCTTGAAGAAACATAAAAAGAGGAGGTTTTGGAGACAAGTATCTTATCTTGGGGCTAAAGGATGAAATAGATTCAAATGAAATTCAAACGTCTTGAAAAGATAACAACAGCGTTCAGATCTCAAAGTGCAGTTCCAAGAAATCAACTCTGACAGATAAGAGTCCATGAAGAAAGAGAGAGACGCGGGAATCTATCGCTGACTGTGGCACTGATACTCAAATCACACTCGATCTGTGTGGCTTTATACTCTGTCCCCGTTTGCTCTCTCAGTATTATAGTACAGATAAAAGTGTATCTGTTTGAGTGTATTCTTTATGTGGTTCGTATTGGTTGTATGGAATCATTCAGCCATTGAATTTACTCATTTTTAATTGCTGGATTTTACATAGCATCATAACAAGCTGAAGGCCGTTACCATTCAATAAAGAAGAGCAGCCAGTATTACTAATTGTTTATCGGGCTTTTCTGAGGTCCATTACTAACTGTAGAGCCATTACACATCTCTTTGACTTGTCTGGCCACTAGGAGGCAGGGCATTGGTACATGTTTATTTACAAGACAATACTTGCATTACTGCCTCCGTACATTTGTGCTTTGATCACACACAAGTGTTCCTCACGATCAAAAGAGGTGCGAGATGCTCAAGGTGCCCAGTTTTCCTACAGTTTGAAGACACAAACCACGCAAAAAAAGACTGAGAAAAGGAACACTATCAATATATCATGTACGTCTTCAAAGTATGTGTTTTACGTGATGGTCTAAGTTCAACCAGGCCGTAAGTAGTGCTCTGGCCGGCACTCCAGAGCACTACTTAAGGCCCGGCTGGATATTTGGAAACAATGAAGGGACGCGAGAACGGGTTCGTGAACTTTATTGAACCTCACATGTACACACAGTTTGCTAACCGATTCTCTGATCATCTCAGATCAGAATCAGAAAAGGTTTATTGCCATTGTCAATGAACAAAATTCGGCACGTTAATAAAATGTCTGTACTTTGGTAGTTTGTGGCTGAGATTCCTTTCTTTCTTTTTTTATTTATTTATTTATTTATTTATTATTAAAAAGAAATCACCCAGGATTAACGGCAACTAATCAATCACTCACTACACTGTCACTTTCTGCACTAAATCTGTACATTTAACAGTAAATTCTTGTGTACATTGTAGGCCTATTTTTATTTTATACAATAGTAATTTTAAATTGTTTCCTAATGCATGCTCTTTTGATTTCATATATGTTGTTTTTATTATTGCTCAGTGTTTTATGTTGCACCTTAATGCCAAAACAAGTTCTTATGTTTGTGAATTTTGTTCACTGACAATAGCAATAAACCTATTCTGATTCTGATTCTGATAATACACCAGGAGTCCGGGAAGTCCGCTCCACACTCAGAATCTGGTCCGCGACCGCGCGCTGTGCCTCCTGCACATTTGCGCTTGGTGGAATGTAAACAGCGGCCAGAATGAATGAGGCAAACTCACGTGGAGAGTAAAATGGTTTGCAGTTAATGAAAAGATATTCCAGAGCGGGAGAGCAGAGCTTGGCCATCACAGTCACATCGGATGACCAGGCATTTCGTCTCATCAGCGGCGCCAGTAAATCCGGTTTGCTGAAGAGGGAGCGAACGTTAGAGGGGAAAATCCAAGGTAAGGGCGTCGGCAATCCGCATCTACGAAGGGAGACCAGCGCACCAGCACGTTTTCCCTGTCTGCGATGCGCTGCAGAATACGGGGCCCCTCCTCCGAAACGGTCATACTGCTCATCCTCCTCCAACGGCTACAGGTCACGAGTATGGCGCTCAGAGCGATGACCAAAAGGAGGGAGAGCAGGGAGCCAACGACGGCGCCCGCAACCAAGCCGGCATTGGACGGGTCCACGGTGGGTTCTCTGACGAACACGGTGACCTGGTCCTTCCCGAGGCCGATGTGATTCTTCACCTCGCAGACAAAAGTGGTGTTGACCGCGTCGTCCACTTTCAGCACCTTCAGGTGATTGTCCTGGACCTCCACGGTGTCCGGCATCTCTCCAGACATCACTCTCCACGTGACAATAGTCGGCACGGGGTTTCCGTTGGCCTGGCAGGTGAGGACCACATTGGTGCGACCCACCCACCAGTTGCTGTCGTAGCCGGTTACAACCACTTGGGGCACATATTGCACGGCCAGTTTCAGGGGGAAGCTCTCTGGTTTGGTCTGCGTCATGTGCTCCACCACGCAGTTGATGTCCTTCCCGTTGTCCGCTGCGGTGGGGACGAGCTTGTATTCGCTGGTGATGGACACAGTGTTATCGGCGTTGGCTTTGGACACGGACGTGGCGTTGCCGTTTGCCGTGGTCACCCACCTGATCTTCGCCTCCGGCAGCCCGTTTAGGGACTCACAGCGGGCGACCACCACGGCCTTGGCCCCGGCTTCCACGGTCACTGTAGAGGCTGCGTTCTGAGGTTTGGCGAGCATGACGAGGTTCGTGATGCCCTGCTCGTTCCCGCTTGGGTAGGAGAGGTACTTGCAGATGTACTTCCCCTCGTCGGTCATGCGCATGTCCAGGATCTGGATGGAGGGGCTGGCCAGGTTCGGGGGGCTCGGCGAGAAGCTGACGCGGCCTTTCAAAGGGGTCTCGGGGTAGTACGGGTCGAAGTTGGGGACAAAGACGCCGATGTTGTGCCTCTTGCCATATTTGGGCTCGTGAATCCACGTGACCATTGTGAGATGGACTCCGGTGGTGTTGGTGAAGGCGCAGCGCAGGTTGACCGTCTGTCCAGGGTACGAGAGCACCTCCGCCTCCACATCCACCTTCTGCCCTGACGCTCCGTGAGCGAGAGCCACGACGAGCAGGAAGAGCGGCGCGATTGGTCCGCCACATCCGAACCAAACACGGCAAATTTGTCCCTCCATGGCTCTCCAAAAAAGCAGCACTGTCACAACATAAACGCACGTAATTTCTCCTCGTCACAAAACCAAAAACCAAAACATGAATAATGGTCCTTTAAGCAGGACCATTCATGTTGGAGAGATAACTCAACTGTGTGGACTGTAAGGTGCTGTCACTGCTCTGGAGTGCCAGCCAGAGCACTACTTAGGGCCCGGACGGATATTTGGAAACAATGAAGAGATGCGAGGTACATACAGATTGCTAACCGATTGTCTGATAATCTCGGATTAATTACAGCGGGCTCGTACAGCGGGATCGTACTGCGGCTGATTTTATCTTCAACGGACATGTGATGTCATAAAGCATAGGGATGTCGCAAGGCACGTGATCATGCAAAACGAAAAGGAATGCAGGTGACATCATAAAGCTTATCATGCCATGGCTGGAGCGCCGTCTACTGGACGCTAACAACAAGCTCATGTGGAACACAGAAATTACGGGGCCGTTTGTACAGCCGCTCCCAAATGTATGAAGTACATTTGTTTTAAACAAAAGGCTGCTACACAACAAACTATCCAGATGGCTGTTGGTCGTCTCCGTCTGGGAGGGAAACCAGCCTTGCGACAGGCCGGGTGAAGATACAACAGGAGCACCTGGCCGCTCAGAAGATCGCCTTCCACTTCAATCCGCCGGCAGCCCCTCATTTCTAGGAGCGTGGGAGTGGGGGATACGGTCAGTCAAGATGGCACTCTACACTACAGTTGGAGCCCAACCCCAACCGGAAGAAGTCCGCCACACTGTTAGTGGAAGTGGAGTGCATCTTAAACTCCAAACCACTGGGATATGTCCCCTCTGACGTCAGCGATCCCGATCCGGTGACTCCCAACTACTTCTTGATGGGGCGGCCAGACGGATCACTTCCTCAAGTGGTCTATCCCAAGGAAGAATTGCTGAGTAACCAATTGCTGTGTTTATACCACACTCATACATAAACGCATGTGTCTTGCCCCAGGACCCAACAAAACTGTGGACCACCAACCTGTCAACTTTCTAATCACTGCTCCACTGTCGTTGCTCTAGCTCTGCTCGGATAAACAGCAGTATAACTACTACTGAAAGTCCATGGTCCCTTTCTTTTCCTGTTTGCGGCTCACGTTTTAACGTTATGTTTGAGCACGCTCTTCGGCCTTGAACTCGGCCGTTAAATGTGGTAAAGAAATGTGCTCTGGGAGACTTAAAGCAAACACGAGCAGCAGGAATCCACTTAGAAACTCCTAACTGTCTCCCGATCTTTTTAATCTGGTTTCCATAGTGATCACGCTTGTCAAACGCGGTGCACCTCAAAACCAAAACACAAATTTAAAAAACCCACAAACATCTGCGCATCTCTGACTGTGCATTGGGGAGAAAAGTAAATAAGGTGCAGATTCAGTGTCAATGGTTGTCAGTTTAATTAGAGAGCAATTTTACAGCTCAGATTTTTGTGTTTAAGCCCTGACCTCTAAGTGATGCAAATATCAAAGCGTTTTGAACGTGTAAGTTTTTATTTGAAATCTTACATGGCGCTGGTTTATAGATCCAAGATAGTTTCCAAAGTGTTCTAAAAGTAAACTGAATACGCTTCGGACAAGACTAATACAATCAATCAGAACAAGAAAAAACAAGTAAACGCAAACCATACAATAAATAAAATAAAATACAAATCAAACAGTGCAAAGAACAAATAATAAAATTATTAAATACTACAAATAAACTAGAAACTTAGCAATGGCAGGAAGCCATTGCGAGTGACTGCATAATGCATGGCCATATTCTGTACAGTTGCCAGGATGATGATGTCACACAGCACCAACATTCCGCTACTCTAAGAGAGGGAAAAATCCCAAATTGAAGATAAATCCCGAACAAATGACAAGACCGAGGAATACCAAAAGCAATTGCAATCATCTGACAAACAAGATCTACAAACTGAACTTTGAATGACAAAAATCGGACCTGCATTCCATTGCAGTCACACAATTAAATCAAATGACTAAAAGTCATAGAAGAACGGAGTGTGGGAACTTGGCTGTATTGAAAAAAAAGCTCAAAATTGTAATTAAACGCCAGAGTTTTCTCGATGAGCTGGACCCAGGCAAACATGACCACACTGCTTTGGTACAAGACAAGTCCTAAAGTCTGTGCTTGCGCTTGTAGTTGTTGAACAGTGGGTGACAGCAGCCCTTCTACATTAAAATGAATATTTTATTTACCCCCACAGAGGTGTTGTTCCAATCTTCTGTTAGGCATTCCCTCAGATGTCGAGGGTATCGCTGTATGTCTGCGTACGTTCAGCCCAAAGAAAAAACTCAAAGCTATTGTTTTTTAATCTTATTTGATGTTTTTGTGTATTGTTGGGCTACAGATAAAATCTAATTCACAATCAACATTCTATAAGCCTATTTTATGCAAGTGAGATGGTTGTTAGATGAATGTTATACTGTGAACACGCTGGTTTTTGGTGTTTTTGAACATGCAAAGGTAATCAATACAGTCGAAAGCCTCTTGCCGCCCGTTTTCAAGCATGACATCATCACAATATGCAACCAAACCAATATTTTAAAGTTTGAAATGTCCAAAACAGTTGAAAAAAAGCTTCACAAATGCAAACATGGGCCTGGACAGAAAATTGTGTGGTTAATATTTTGCATGTTTATAAAGCGGTGTGTTGTCCGGGGCCCTGCAGAGCCTCTTCACAGTTTTGTCTAAATGTGTTCGGCGGAGCAAAGATTACTGTTTAATAATGCATCAGTCCAACAGATCAAAAACCTTGTGTATTTACTACATTTCCCGCTCCGCTTTCCCATTGGACTAAATCAAACACGGCTCTTAATATCATCACCAGTTGATTCATAGCTCATAAAATCCAGACAATTTCCTTTTTGTAATTCCAGTACAATAAAGTTCATCTTCCACGTCTCACAACACACTTGAAGTATGAATTCTCACTTTTTTTGACATCCATCAAACGGCGCACTTTTTTATTTTCGGTCGTAAATCTTGTTTTTGTTAAATGGCAATGATTCTTTCCCCAACAGCGCTTGTGCAGGTTGCCCATACATCATTTTAGAGCGGGATGAAAACAAATGACACACAGAGTCGAGAATGACAGCGAAATGTTGCTTTTTGGGGGAAATTTGAAATAGTTTAAACAAGCGACAATGCATGCTGGGTAATCTGGGGCCGTGGGTGATGCTTTGGTGGATTACAGAGCTCGTAAAAGGGATGGATGTGGTCTATAGAGGGAAAGACGGAGGAGTTGTACATATGCCTGACGTCTCACGCTCTGCGAAGGAGCCAACTCTATGGGTTTAAAAGGAATTCTGGATCTTTGTGTTGCTGTTAGTGCTGTAAATCGAGATTATTTTAGTTGTTTTAAAAGCCCTGTGTGCATGATTTTGGCAAGGAAAGACGACAGATCGTGGGGAAAATTTGTCTTCGTCAAGGCTCAAAAACGTTGGGTCGTAGGTCTCAACAACCGTCAAACTTAGAACCGTCATACGAGCAAAGACCAGCTGCGATTCAGATCAAACCTGTCTGATGTTTTGGACTCTTGGTCGCAGAGTGAGACCTCCTCTTGCTGCGCCTTCAGTCAATCTCTGTCAAGCAATATCTTCCAATTTCACATTCATTTACTGCCTACAAGTGCCAAAAGACTGCAGGCCTGTAGCGCTAGCCTCAGCACGGAGCTAGAGCTTGTGTTTGCCCGGACAAGCCTAACACAACCGTCGCCGCGTGCACGTTTTTAAATGGCTTTTTCAAAATCTTCAACAAAATCGAGGAGCGTTTCAATATGCTTTCTTTATTGGTGCACGATGTGGGGTTTCTTTTCTACTTGTCTCAATTGTTTAGCGTGAATTTTTTGAAAGACATTTTGCTGTACGAGAGCCAACCAAATAAATAACAGCCAGAAATATGTTTTTTTTGTGCATTCTGGCTTTGTTTTGTGCTAGTGTCAAGGAACATTTTCAGCTTTCACAACATCAGGGCGACGTTTAGTGTAATGAATCAGTCTGCAAAGCAATACAAGCCAGAACGTGGACTCTAAAACAACAATAGTCTAAATGATCCAGGCAGATGAAAATCCTTAGCTGTTATTTTTCATCTGGAGAAGCGTCCTCTCGAAATAATTGGAGGGAAATCTTAATGGTCCGTGGTGCACTTCTGTAGATAAAGAAATGATGAAATCTGAAGAGTCCTGACCTGACCTGCTCCTGTCGCTAAATCTTTTCCTCTTTTCAATGTTTTCGATGTTTTCTCGGAGACGTGGAGCGCTCCCCAGTCGATGAATATGTATTTATCAATTTAGTTTGTATTGCGTTGTTATTGCAAAAGAGACGTAATCCACTTTTCCTCCATCGTTCTAAGACAATTCATTAAAGTTGAGTGGATTGCCGCCCATAAAATTAATTCCGTAAACCACGACATGAAAAATAATACTACTGCCATCAACAACTAAATATAGGTCTCGAAATGTCGCAGACAAATTATACTTCTTGAATAAGTATGAGTAAGTCCGACGTGGAGCTCTTATCGACGTCTCTGTATCTATCAATTAAATACAAGGACGACGCCGGAGCGACATGATTTCATCAACGCAAATGAAATGTCGATGTTGTTTTCTGTTACCTGAGTGGCATTTTTAATTCCGCCAAATTGCCCGTCACCACAGTTCATTTATCTGCCAGGTGTTTCTATCCAAATAACTTTCCACAAAACGCCTTGGCAGATCTAGAAGCACGCAACACTGTAGTTATTTCATCAGCTACGGGATTCACTCAAGAAAGAACTACAAATTACAGAAAATTCTTCAAGTTGTGCAGTTCAAAACCCAGTAAGTCACAATTTTCAGACTTAACGATTTTACGATTATCTATTTATTTATCTTTCAGTCACAGTGTCGAATAGATCACCTTTCTTTCAGTGCGTGACCATGAAAAAACGTGGCGTAAAAAGGATGAAAAGCTCTTATATGTAGGTTTCCGTTCGTGCAGTATCGATTGCTGTGGAATTACCTCGATTTGCAGTTGTCACAATTATTATTTTTTGGTTCTTACGATTATAAAGTGACGTGATAAGCCTAAAATGACATTAATGTTATGTATAATGAGAGATGTTTAGGGGGAAAAAAGGGTGTTTGTAGTAAAGTGCGGTATCAGAACTGGTTGATACTCAAAACTAGCCTTAAAAATTGGATAGATAACAAACTATACTATCTATACCACAATAAAAACGTTAAAATGTATATCCAGGGCAGCCGTAACTATGTCCTTCTGTTCGTTTGTTAGAGACCGGGGAGATTCTGACTGGGAAACACAGGCTCGGTAAGAATGAAAAACTACTCGAGTCGACGTTTATCTGAAGTTACGAGAAAAGCCGAGCAGTTTTCACCAAATAAAACATCCATCAGTTGATACCATTTCACACCAAAACTCACATGTGGACAGAAAGAGGGCGGTGATATGGTCGACTGCTCTGCCAGGCGACATACTGGAGAGAGAGATACTTTTATACCATCACCAAAGACCCAAAATATGAGATTTAAGATAGAGTGGAGCAAGGAATTACAGAGAATTTAATATTTCGCATTGTTTTGGAATTTGAAAGAAGTTTCCCAAATCTTCACTTGCAAGACTTATTATGTAAATGATTCATGTTTGAGGCTTGAATGCTGAGGTTTTGTGTTTTCACCTTCCCCCTAGCCCCGCCCACAGCTCTATACTTGTTAAGATTAGCCAAAAACGGTTGCTACATAGCATCACCATTAAGCTGTTTTACATTAATATTCTAGTTTGGAAGTAACTGCTCCAAAGACACTATCTTCTGAACCATAAAAGAAAAGAAAAAAAAACATGATTTACTTAGAAACAAGTTGGTTTACGGTTTATTCTTCAAAATATATCTTCAACAGATAATGTAGGTGAGTAAAAACCAAGTTTAGCTGGTCATGGGTCAAATGCAGAGGACAATTGTCTTTACAGGGATAATAAAGTGTACCTCACCTTATCTATAAATTGCAAACCAAGCAATTACCTCAGTAGCACTTTGAGAAACAAAAATAGCCACAGTTAAAGAAACACCTTCAGTCTGTGTTCCCAAACAGCCTCCTAAAAGCAACCTAAGTTTAGCTCAGAACAATGCACGAGCAGCACACGGGAGCGGACACCAGAGGACAAAGACACGTTGGTCTAAAACCCGGACCTCCTCCAACCGGTCTCATCTGGACTCACACCTGCTCCCGGGACTAGAACCAGGACTAGAACCAGGACTAGAACCAGGACTATACCGCATGTCCAACAGGATTTATTTACTGTGCACGTAGATCAGATTACACCGAAAAGAGACACAACATATAAAAGTTGTTGAAGGAAGAAGCAAATAAAAAACAAAAAATAAATTAAATTAAATTAAATTAAATTAAATTAAATTAAATTAAATTAATTAAATTAAATACATTAAATACATTAAATACATTTAATAAATTTAATAAATTAAAGCTTGTATTACAACTTCCACCTACAAATAAATCTAATTAACATATACAGATCTGCGCTGAAATAGCACACATTGCCTTAAACCTTTTTAAAATTAAACTGGATATGTTGTCACTGTTTTGAAACATGAAAATTGTAGTATTGTTTAGATGAATTTAGACACGTTTCGTAAAAATGCAGATTTCTTGCTGATGTTGTGCCAATGGGCCTTCGAACTAATACAAAATACATAGATTTATCTTTAACTGCAGAAAGTTAATTAGCATCGCTTGTAACTGTTTCCTAGTACTACCATTGTCAGGCAAACAACTTTATTTTGTTCATTTCGGATAAGATACTGGCAAAAAGCCGTTAGAAAATGAGCAGTTTGTTCCATGACTTGAGAGACTTCTTTAGCGCTGCTCCTCTTTACATCCTGGCCTGTGTAAATGGTGTTTCCTTGACGTCGTTGCGATCCCTGCTCTTCAGTCGGTGAGATAATGCCACTCTTTTTTTGCATGTGCTGAATTAAAACATGCAGGAACAGCCTGTCCCCGGAGCAAAGGCACAACAACAAGAAAAAAAAAACTCCAAGGATTTCCATTCACGCCTCCGCGCCGAGTCTGAGGAGCAATCTTGCCACTTATATACAATTAAAAAAAAGATGTGTCAATGATGGAAGCAAATGCAGGAAAGCTACACATAAGATTTTTTTTGTTTTGTTTTTAATGTTAATAGATTTAATGACAAAAAAAAAATCTGAATCTGTATCAGCCCACCTTCAATTCAGTTATAGCAGTATGACATTTGTAGTTTTGCTTTAAAGAATTGTCAATTAAGTAAATGCACATAAACAGAACAGAAATGAGGGCAACTGGTACACGGAGGACATTTATTAACACTTCCCTATACCTAAACTGCTTATTACTCACCCTTAACAACAAACGTCATAAATCATGTAAAGAAAATGCCCTAAAACGCAATAAAAAGCAGTAATGTGCATATATATTCAAAGAATGGTTTTATTTATTGAGTAAATCCTTATTTTTATGCTCGTCTGATGTTATATATCTGCTGTTATGATGTTATTGTTGTTTCATGTTGCACCTTTGTGTATCTTTGTTCTGATTCTGATGAGAATATTAATTAGCAACACAATAAGGTTATGCAGAATAATACATTCATACATTCAGATTAACACCAAATTAACCAGTTACAAGTATGCTAATTACCAGCTAGTTAAATAGTATATAAGTGATATTTAGAATACGCTGATAAAAATATAAGTGTATTCAAAATAAAATGCTGCCAAAATGATGTATAGTATGCAGTATAAGACTTCATGTTTTGTTTACTCATTAAAAAAGTGCTAAATAAGAAAAATAATAATAAAAAACCCGGGAAGTGCGTGATCTTTCGCTCCATTTCATTGCAGACAAGAAGAAATGACACTTTAAAGCACTTTCACATGGTAATCTTTTGTAATATGACCGTAACGACTCACATCTAAGTCTTGCTGAAGTATTTCAAAAGATAATTGTAGTGGCATATTTACAATTTTGGTAGCCTTTTCAAAATATCTCATCAAATATCATCCCAAGAAATACATATTGCGATAATGTAGTACAGAGATTTACCTCCCTATACTCAAATTGACATCTCGATACTTAAAAACTCCTGCCTAAGTTGTAGATTGTTCCTTCTAATCTTTTCCTGGCTCTTGTCATCTCGTCCCTGTCGTTCCCACCGTCACGTGTTTCCAAGGGTGACAGACGTGTTTTTCCGACGTGCGGGACTCTCAGGTGGCCCCTCCGTCACCCGCACAACTCGGTCCGCGGCCGCGGCTGGAGCTCGGGCGCCTTTTCTTTCCTCCTTTCCGTCGCCCCCGTTTCAACTCTCTTCTGCGGTGGGAACAGAAGACGCCGCGCCCTCCGACTGTTTGGTATTCGCCGACTCGCCGTGCGGTGTCGTCGTGACAAAGAGTCGACCTGCTGCTGCCCTCGGCTTTTAGCGAAGGCACTTTATAACTTGTATTTTAAAGCAACGCCCTGCACCTTTCCTGGTTTATTCATTTTTCTGACTACTTTGTGCGTGGCCTTACTTATTAGTTTTCCTGGCCTATTGTGGTTGGCACGCGTTAAGAGTTTTTACAGGGGCGGAGCGGCGAACACGGAACAGGACTGAATGTGGTTTCTGATTGTGATTTCCTGTTTATTTTGCCCAAAATTCAATGAGAAGTGAAAAACGCAGTTGGTCGTAATCCTGTTGAAATGTCATACGACTATTCTCCATGGGATCCTGAGCAGAAAAGTCCACGGGAACCGCACCCGATCTCTGCCGTGAAGGCGGCCATGTTGAAAAAAGTGTAAACAATCCAGCCCTCGCATTTGCAACAAACCAGTGGCGGGGGGGGGGGGGGGGGGGGGTTTATCCGGCGGACTCCAAACTGAGGGCGGCATCGTCAGGACAGAACTCAGATTAAAAGTTGTTCAAATAATTGACTAAAACTGACTAAATCGAGAGCCGAGCCTGTATCATGTTTCCAAGACATGCTGCTCCTTAGATTGAAAATAACTCGATGGTATTTAAAACATTGACCAGATGACTTCCTACGAAACTTTTTCTATGATCGGCCGGTATTTTAATTCAATTTGTAAATTCTTGATTTTATGCGCGCCTTATTTGATAAATGTTGCTATTATTATTGTTCATTGTTGTGTGTCGCACCTTAATGGGAATGTGAAAGAACTGAATGTTGAAAGCAGTCATATTTATGCAGTCTGTATCAAATAATGTGCAGAAATTATATGTACTTGGTCGTAATATTATGATGATGTCATTCTTTTTTTTTTTTTTAAACTGAGCTGAGGTTTAGATTCAATATATTCAAACTTCTTATATTCTGTTTCATGCTTTGTCAATTATTATAATCTCTGTCATGTTCGAAATAAAAGGTAATCAATCAATCAATCACTGAAAATTGTGTTAAACTGTTCTACCTTCTACTTAAGTACAAGTTACAGACGGTCAGATCTGTGGAGAGGCAAGCTCGCGCAAAGTGAGAATTTGCCTGGAATTGAATGAATGTGAGATGTTTCAGTGGAGTGGGGCCCGCAGTAGTATTTGATTGTTAATAATAAATGAATGAAACAGAAAATATACTAAAACCACGACAAAACGTGTTCAGAAAGTGTTCAAAACTCCGTACGGCTGCGTTACAACCTTCTCCCACAACTGCGATATCTCTGACTCCAAAGAGCTTCTCCTCTCCCTCTGAGCCACTGTTTGGTATTCCCCGTCCGTTCAGCCGCCGCTTGTCCTTGTGACAGACGCGATCCCCCTCCTGTCCTCCGTCTTTAGGGGGTCGTGTTCGGGACAGGACCCACCACACGGCCCCCGATCTGAGGCGGCGAGCCTGACGAGGAACCAGAGAGAGGAGAATCCAACGTGACCCGGTTTAGACTCAGCACAACAAAGAACCGGACAGGCAGAGACAGGCTAAAGACTGTAACCAAACGTACTGGATTAGGACAGGACCAAATCAACTATAAACCAGGACCAAACCCAGACCAAACCAGACCAAACCAGGACAAACCAGAAATAAACCAGGACAACCAGGACTAAACCAGGAAACCAGGATAAACCAGGACTAAACAGGACAAACCAGACTAAACCAGGACCAAACCAGGACCAAACCAGGACTAAAAAACTAAAACAGGACCAAACCAGGACTAAACCAGGACTAAACCAGGACCAAAACCAGGACCAAACCAGGACTAAACCAGGAAACCAGACTAAACCAGACTAAACCAGGAAACCAGGACTAAACCAGGACTAAACCAGGACTAACCAGGGACCCAAACCAGGACCAAACCAACAGGACCAAACCAGGACAAACCAGGACTAAACCAGGACCAAAACCAGGACCAAACCAGGACTAAACCAGGACTAAACCAGGACTAAACCAGGACTAAACCAGGACCAAACCAGACCAAACCAGACCAAACCAGACCAAACCAGGACCAAAACCAGACAAACCAGACTAAAGTAGGACTAAACCAGGACCAAATCAACACTAAACCAGGGCCAAACCAGACCAAACCAGGACCAAACCAGGACCAAACCAGGACCAAACCAGGACTAAAGTAGATTAAACCAGGACCAAATCAGGACTAAACCAGGGCCAAAACCAGGACTTAAACCAGGACCAAACCAGGACTTAAAGTTAGGACTAAACCAGGACTAAAGTAGGACTAAACCAGACCAAAACAGGACCAAACCAAAACTAAACCAGGACCAAACCAGGACTAAACCAGGACCAAACCAGGACCAAAACCAGGACCAAACCAGGACCAAACCAGGGCTTAACCAGGACCAAACCAGGACTAAAGTAGGACTAAACCAGGACCAAATCAACACTAAACCAGGGCCAAACCAACAAACCAGGACCAAAGTAGGACTAAACCAGGACCAAATCAGGACTAAACCAGGGCCAAACCAGGACTAAACCAGGACCAAACCAGGACTAAAGTAGGACTAAACCAGGACTAAAGTAGGACTAAACCAGGACCAAAACAGGACCAAACCAAAACTAAACCAGGACCAAAGCAGGATTAAACCAGGACCAAAACAGGATTA
Organism: Chaenogobius annularis; assembly: GCA_015082035.1. Lineage (NCBI taxonomy): Eukaryota > Metazoa > Chordata > Actinopteri > Gobiiformes > Gobiidae > Chaenogobius > Chaenogobius annularis. The sequence goes on along the minus strand of BJKM01000451.1, from coordinate 86,811 downwards.
AACCAGGACCAAACCAGGACCAAACCTGAGCCAAACCAGGGCTAAACCTGGACTAAACCAGGGCTAAACCAGGACCAAACCAGGACTAAACCTGGGCTAAACCCGGACTACATAAACTGTAAACCAGGACTAAAACAGGACAATACCAGGACCAAATCAACACTAAACCAGGGCCAAACCAGGACCAAAGTAGGACTAAACCAGGACCAAAGTAGGACTAAACCAGGACCAAACCAGGACTAAACCAGGACCAAACCAGGACTGAAGTAGGACTAAACCAGGACTAAACCAGGACCAAACCAGGACTAAACCAGGACCAAACCAGGACTAAAGTAGGACTAAACCAGGACTAAAGTAGGACTAAACCAGGACCAAAGCAGGACCAAACCAGTGCTAGTGTGAACACAGTCAGAGTGATTAGATTTGTGCCAGAAAACTTGACAAACAAACAAGCCGTGGAGAATACAGAAGGAACGAGGCATCTGATATAAAACTTCTGAGTCTCAAAAATAACAGACGTTTTGCTGTTGCAAAATCAGAAATGAAAAGTTAAAGAGGGACAAAGAAATAAACAAATCTGAAATCTGTACTTTGTGAAGAATTTCCCTCAAGAGAAACAAGAAAATGCTTTGTTTGTCTCTCTCTTCAGTCCCATTAAAATAACAAATCTATTTTTTTAGGAAGCCCCAGCCATTTTGTCAACAAAAGACCAAAACAACATCAAAATCCAAACCACAGTAAATCAAGACTCCTAAAACAATGACTTACACTGCAACTCAAAACTAAGAATCAGTTCCTGCTTTATGATGCCAAAACCACCTAAAGCCCCATCTCATCTGAGCTCGGAGACTAAGCAGGGCGTGGCCAGGTCAGTACTTGGTTCATTTACTTTTTCACACTCAAATATATATTTTTCATATATATATTCATGTATTGATTAATTTGTGTAGATCAAGTGTTGTATATGTCTTATGTGCATTCTTTCATTTAAAAACAGGATTATGAGTGCATGTTAGGGGTGTAGTGTTGGGAAGTATGGATCAAAAACAAGTCTAGGGCAGGACAATAAACCAGTAGGGGGCGCTTGCAGACAAAGCTTCTTTATTTTGGCTGTGAGTCCCAGGACACCTCTGCACCTCCGTCTCTAAAAACTGGTGATCCATCAGCCTGACTCATCCTCAACGATTACATCTTAATCTTCTTTATCACAAACAAATAACCACAACGAGCATTTTAATGAGACAATTAGAGCCGCTTCAAGGTTGAGTTATAACCTTTTCCATATGTTCTGCTCCGCTCTGCAGGGAGATGAGGAGAATCAGGCTTTTCATGCTTGTCAAGTGGAACTGTCCAGAATTAGTCACGTTCATATTATTGTAAGAGTATTGTCTACAAGATTCTTATGATTGTGGCTAATTGTTCAAGAGCAACCTCGTGAGACTGCTAAAAAGTCTTCAACATGCTGCTAAGAACACAATAAATAGATTAAATACCAAGACGAGTGAGATTCTAAAAGCTCTCCCGAGGCTTTGGCAAATGCTGCAAATTGTTTTGATCTAAACTTTTTAAATGCATAAAACAATTGGCCAAGTGACTGATAAATAAGAGTTCTCCCCTTAGGGAAATGTGTCCTCTGCATTTGTTCTTCACTGTCGCTGGGGAAACCTGTCAGGAGCAGACCGGAGTCCAGAGGAGGGCCGCGAGCACCTTCTTGAGGGTGAGACTGGGCCCTGGATTACTTTGTATAGAAAAAGTCATGTCTCAAGGTCAAAAAGGTAAAGAACCTCTCCACTATGTACCTGCTCTTGTCTCCATGGAGATGTCCTTGCTTTGCACTGAACGCCCCACTGTTTTTCATTAAAAGTACCAAGCTGATGGCACCATGAAGTTACATATCAGGTTTGTGGAGAGGCGAGCCTGCAAGTGTGTTTTTCACAAATCATCTTGGACTTTTAACCAACAAAGAAGTGCATCTCGTGCAGTTGAAAAGGACAGAAGCTGTTTGATGCTTTGAAGCCACCTGTTTTTTTCTTGTATCCATGGAGACTATGCATGGAGTTAGCTGTAGACCTCTGAAATGAGTGAGGCTTAGTGACATCTGCCCACCCGCGCAAGGGCGAAAACCGGACTTTAGACCTTCTATTTGACCGTCACTTATGTTCATTGTCAATACCAGCAAACCTATACATCATTTTAAAGATTATTTTTTCAACAAAACTAATATGTCATTGATTTGCACTGACCCAATAAGCAATTACCAATAGTTGGTCTACTTTTCATCACATATTTCTTACCCTTATGCCGGTTCTGAGGAACTCAACGGGGTTCAATCCATCAGTAGCTGTACTCATTCTGTCCGTAACAATCCACAGAAAAACAATATCCACTTGCATTTTTCCTGAAGTCATCCCATTTGAAGAAATAGTCCAGTAAACCGCGTTTTCTTCTGTGAAAAAAAACTCGCAACTAAAGCTCGTGCGGCACTTCTCTCCTGTCCATCAAAACACCTGCTCCACGTGCTATACGGCGCTGGGTATGTTTGTTTTCCTCACACGTTCAGCTACAAAATGAGACCATGCACGCGTTTGCCCGTCCACGGGTTCGTCTGGCACAGCCTTTTATGTAAACCAAGCGGCCCTTTTACACGAACCAAGCGGCCCCCTTACACATGCGCAGTAGGTCTCTAACCCGTAAAAGTTCATATAATACATCCATGGTAAAAGCGTGCTAAAGAAGTGACGTGGAACTTTTTGATTGACATAATATTGTAGCCAATCAGATAAACTTTCGAACGCTGGGTGGGTTTTAGAAGAAGACAGACGGGGAGCAAATTATTCACATGTAAAGCAGTAAAGAGACCGTTTTTCTGCGCGCGCCGACGAGATTTTACCTTCACGCACCACGTTTTCTGATCTTGTTAGCCTTTTGGACGTGCATTTCGTTAGATATATGTATTATTATACCCCAAAAAAGATATATATATTTTTTAAAAATATCTTATTATATATTATTTATTATTATTTATTATTATTATTTATTATTATTATTATTTATTTATTATTTATTTTATTTATTATTTTTACCTCTATTGAAATTCATGGTTACGCTCATGTTTACACATTTTCACATACATTGTTTTTAGCAGTTATAATAGGTATTTGTAGTCTCCAAAACATCAAAATGTATGTTTTATGATCATAGAGGAGCTACGATCAGTTTGGCACAGTGGGCACATATTTGGATAACTTGTTCCGAATATACTTTTTGATTCAAAAAGGTCAACAGCACCAAAACGTCTATTAGAGTTTTTAAACTTTACACAGTTGTTGTCAACATGATAAACAGCAAGCATCATTTTACAATGAAGTATGTCCTGCTTAGGACCTTTACAAATTGACAATATTCAGGCGAGACTAAAACAATTCTGTATTTTTTTTATGTTTGGGCTTCTGTAGTGTAAGTTCTGAAGCCCTGACAGTGTTTATATGCACATCTGCAGAAACTAGAACGCATAAGCTTTCCAATGACGCATCACACTAGCATGTGGGCTGTAAGATCTTCTTTAATAAGCAATGCCATTTGGGCAAAGTAGGCGGCTGTTAACGGGTTAGAAGAGAGTTTTCCTGTTGTGTCTCCAGAGTTTGACTGGGACAGAAAGCGACTGGGAACAGTGGAGACGTTTAAGTTGCTTCTACTTTACTTGCTTTGACCTATATTTCTTCTGCACCTGTAGCACAAGTGGACATACTTTGAACTCAGGGGACTATTTTCTTGTGTGATGCAGCGCAGGATTGGTGCTGCCTCCAGGTGAGAACGGAAAAGCAGGTGGTCGACTTAAAAAGGGAATCTTACGTGAGTTAGCAAAACCTGCCAGTGTCTTGAAGCATATTTGTCGAGGCGGCTAATATTTTGGAACAGGTGCGTTGTGCCGGCTTGTACTTCTGCTGAAATGTGCTGAGAATGGCAGAAACACTTGTATTTATAGACGTACAGATGCAAGCTTGGATTCATTAATTAACATAGCTTCCACGGAGAGTAGTTTTCACAGTTTCTATTGAAAATGGGGCTGTGCAAAAAGAAAAGTTGGAGCAGTGATGAGTTTTCACGTTGGGTACAAGCACACTACACGACTCTGGGACTAATTAGGCGGAAAAGTCATGATTACAGACGGATATTTAGAAAAGCAGTGCTTAGAGGACGTCTGCCCCAGAGGAACAGACTGTGGAACTGTGAACAAATGGTGATTACCAGGCTTCAATGGGAAAGAACTTTATTAAGACTGAGGATTTTGTCTTCAACCTTAAAAAAGGACCAAACTGTACAAGAGATTAGCCCTCTTATTGACGACCATGTTGAGGAATAATGTAAATAAATAAAATGATCTGAAAAGTAGTCGAAAATACTACTTTTATTTATTTGTTTTTGTACATGTTTATGTCTGTGTAATCCCTCAGTCTTTCAGGAAGGTTCCACAGCAAAAGAAATCCAAAAAATGTAGTTTGCAATACATTTTCTTTACCTTATTGTACAGTTATATAATACTTTTACTCCTACTTGACTTCGTTGTGGCACAAGTTTCTGCACTTCAATTCTACTGCACTTTTGAACACAATTTAAATAAACTGATTTTAGTTTGGGGGAGAGTGGAGTAGAGGATGGGGGTTTGTGTCAGGGAAAAAAGAAGAACCCTAATGAGTTGTAAAGACAGGCGGGAGACTACGGAAGTCTGTACGAAGTTTTAAATACTCAACACAATGTGACAGCACTGGTTATTTAAGGCGGCTGGGCTTCCACACGAGGAGGTTTACATGATAACAAAGCAGGTCACGATATATAACGAGAAGTGCATAGCGTACCGTACCTCTTCTGTGAGAACAAAGAAACTGATAATATTGAAACAAGTTGGACGACACAGCTCACAGATCGAGCTAACCACGGGAAATAATAACAGTGAAAAAACTGAGAATATCATTGTTATTACAGTACAAATTGCTTTGGCTTTGGAGGTTGAAGAACGTTTGCCGCGAAACCTATATTTATCGGTTCGCAAAAATGTCACATCTGTTATTTTTATATTCAGGGGCAGCACTCTAAATACCATGTTATGTGAGGACCCCATGTCCGTCCCCCCCTGAGCCTCTCCTTAGACCCACACAGATAAATATAAAAGGAACTGTTTATCTCATCCTTTTCATGCATATGTCCGTATCCACAAAAATGGTTTCCAGCACGTTATAGCCATATTTGGGGATTATTCTACAGATTGTCAGATGGAGGTTTAATAGCTCGAGTTGTTTAACATAATGGGATAAACAGATCGCAGACTGGAGAAAACCCATCTTGCAGTCATTTCAGGGCCTTCTTTACTTATATCCATGATTTAACAGTTTTGCATACTTTGCTTACAAACTTGCAACTTCAAGTCACAATTTCTCCCTTTATTTATCTCAACTGTGTTCTTTTTTTTTGTCTTTATGGAGCACGTCTGTACCCGCAAGAATCATCATAAAACTATACATATACAGCCTTTGAACACAAACCAACGAAAAGACAGTGAAGCTGATCTGCATGTGATGGATGTGGACACAGAGGCTCCATTGTGAACGGCCATTTCCGAGCTCTGTCAAATAAATGTTATTAATGGTTACCCGGGAGACGTTCACTGCAGATATAACAGCCCGCTATGCACATAACAGACTGCACATTGTATATTGTGCAACAACAATCAATAAAAATAAAGTCTTGGGGGCTTGTGGGGACAGCGAGCCCAATACGACTAAATCAATCAGCGGTCAGCGTCTAAAACAGGATTCAAATAAGACAAATGACCTCTTGTAAGCAATTAGTTATGCGTCATTTGGCCTAATAATATTTTAATTATAGCACAGCAAATATTGTACAGTTGTGAGTTGTGTGGAAAAGACACTAAACTTGACTGTATTTGTGATTAAAAAAATATATAAATGATTCAAATATATGTTATGCTCTAATCCAGTGGACAAGGAGGTCTTATTTAGGGGAGATTTAAAGTAATATACTATGACATGGAAGAGTGATGCACATAGAATGCTGGTCTATGTGCGGCCCTTCTGAAGGTCTTATGGTGGAGTGCCGGCCCCTCAATCAGCAGATCACATGTTCAAACCTCACAGAAGACAGTTACTTACACAATACACAGTGCTTTTGATTATTGTTATGCACCAGTTTGCACAGCCCTATTTTTTACTTCATTTCAAACATCGTTCTAAATCGAAAACATACCTGAGGGTGACATTTAGCTTCATCCGCGCTTGTTTCATTTATCCCGTTTAGAAAGTCCTCTCATCATCACAGCGTCAGAAACTCAACATTTCCCCGATCTGTGATGTCATAAGTAGAACCTCTGAGATATTCTGTACTGTTTTTAAGTTGATAAATTCATCACCAGACTCATCTCGATCGTTACAAACGGCGTGCTTTAATGTCATGTTGAGGAAAGCGGCATTTTTTTTTTTTTTTTTATTTTTTATTTTTTTTTTTTTTTTTAAATCTCACCTATGTAATTCCTTCTGCTGCCAGTAGATGGAGCCCAAAGTCAATTCCTGCCATTGGAAAGGCCAGAGTGATATCAAGTCTACTATTTTGTATTTTATGTTCTAACACATGAGATGCCAAAGTAAAGCTAGTCAAGGGCATGTTTAAAGGCCAATAACAATACAAACAATGCATAATATTTGTCCTTTAAGAGAAAAAAAACTGTTGGACTCCCAAGCTATTATGTCACAGGAATGCAAAACTATACCATCCCGGCAAACTCCAATACTGTGCATACAACGACAATATATAAAAAAATAAAACAATAAAAAAGAGGCTTCATCATTGGATGACGGATCAAACGGTTTTGAAACTTTTGCTTCAGACAAACAGACTTATTTCATGTATATTCAAAATGCGCAGCCACTTTAACTGCTGACAGTTCAGCTCGCTTTTGCATGGCGTTTCTGGCGACATAATGCAACGTCGTGCTCTTTGTGCACGTATAAAAGCCGGTCCGTAAAAGCTTCAGATTAAGCTGCCAATCAAAACCAATATGGTGAAAGTAATGAAAGTGAGTTGCATTTGTGGGAAGTAAGATTACCTGTGTGCTGAACAATGTAAAAAAAAAATTTTTTTCAATTGTGGTTTTGTGAAACTGAGTTACTGAGATAAAAGTATGATCTAAGAAGGCATTATATTAGATTGGACAAAACTAACACTTAATAATGACCAAAAAAATATATATAATATCACTGTTACAAAAGACATTAACCGTGGAACAGCAAAAGATTTAAGGACAACATGGGAATCCTTGTTGACATTAATACACTTTATTTTAAAATGATGTCTCCATTCACACAGTTTCACATGTTACATTCTTTGACACAATGCTGGAATTAAACTTGTCATGATTCAGGAACAGCACGTCGTTGTTCATAAGGATTTATCCGGACTAAAAAGCATGGTCGACACTGCGATTTGAAGAGAAAATACATACGACAGTGAACATGGCGGGGACTGAATAAGGCAATAGTGATCCATAACCAAGTCTTTCCTGAATCCAATTCAAATGACTTCAGTCTGAAGTGGCGCACAATTGGGAAAAACTATTGAATCTGAACTAGATTTGAGATCATGTTGCTTGTTTTTTGCTTTTCTCAACTCAATGACTGACAATTTAGCTTTAAAAAGGTAGAAATATTAAATTGAAAGGCAGAACCAGTCAAATTGAGCAAGTACATAAGTATAAATTTGTCAAATCTATGAATTAAGATACTGAATTTGAATGATTTTCGATATTATTAGTCTAATGGGCTGCGACTCAAACCCACAACCTCTCCGCTTTAGGGCAGAGGAGGACTAACCATTAAAACTTGTACTCAGTTTTTTGGGATTACACATTTTTATTTGTTCTGTGTCATTCTGATCCGAACATGCCATAATCGGATCCATAGCCTGGAACATTCAGCGGGACACGGGGGGGAAATGAGCGGCTCAGAACACAAACCACAGCTTTCCAACAATTTCCCCTTGTTGCGTCCGACCCAGATTGGAGCGCGAATACAGCCGTGCACAGCGCAACCACCGTGTGCCCATTACGAAAGGACAAATGCGACATGCGGGAGTGTGGACTGCAAGAAATGAATGTTCAGCAACGAGTCACGTGACGTTGGTCTTGAGTAGTTTTGACTTGAAGTTCGGATTCGGTGATGAGTGTATTTCATTTTCGTCATTTTTCGCACTGGTTCCACAATAATTTGACAGGAAACGCTATGAAATGTCAATGTGTAATTTGCGTAATCCATTGGCAAATAACTGAAGAATTCGATTTTCAAAAAGAGATCATTGTCAAATCATGTCAAAGTCATCGGTTATCATCTTTGATCATTACATGGATGTGCTCGATGAAGGATGGAATAATATTGCTGTCACGTTAAAATGAAAATACGGCCACGCAGAGGGTAATCGCAATTTTTTTTTCCATTTAAAATCTTCAACTTGTAAACTCCAAATACAAAACAACGCATTAAAACCGGTAAAATTCTCTAGATCCATCGAAAAAGCACATCTTAACAAGTCGAACCACTCAAATTAAGACGAATATCCCGGATGCGAGTCATTTCAACGCCGCATATTCCTTGTTTGCAGTGTGGGACGAAAATAAAACACAAAATTATACAACGCCGCAAGGAAAGTTGGGATAAAACAAAGTAAAGAACATCTTGAATCATTAGGGGAACCGTGCGCAGCTCCCCAAGGCTCCTGGTGCGCCTTTTGTTTAGCAAGATCAACACCATTACACAACAACAAGAAAACAGCGACGACTACTTGACGATAACATCAAACTGTGCTATAGAGAAAGAGGGAGTTGTTGGCGCCCGATATATAGATGTTACGCTTCATTTCGATCACAGCCAGCCGCACATTAGAACGCACAGTTAAGCCTGCTATGTAACTGCGCCTCCCGCCACTCTTCAGTCTCTGCTTCACCAACAACGCAATGGGAAATCCAGGTGGCAGGGGGCGGGGGGGGGCGGAGGGCGGGGGGGGGGGGGGCGGAGGGAGGAGCGGGGCAAAAAGAGTACATTTCTGCCCCCCCGAAACGTGTAAAGTCGATGATAAAACGCAAATCTCCACCGTTCGTCTTTTTTTGCAGAGATGAACGCAGTTTTTCGAGTGTTTGTTCTTTTCTTTCCTTGTCTTTGTTCAAAAGCCATGAGGGGAATGCAGTTTTTCGATGGCAACGATCCAGTCCACGAGAAGTTCAATGAAGGCCATATTCCCGAAATACCGGCGATCGGATTTGTACAGTTTCATATAAAATACAAACAATACTCGGCACGTTGTCACAGACTTGCAAAAGCAGAAAGGACGACAATGTAGCGTAAGCGGCGACAGTTTTCTTGGTTTGCTTGGATTTTTTGTAATTTATAGCGTTTTTCCTGACAACGATTATATCCATCTCAATGATACAGCACAGTTACACCACAGAACGATCCCTTTAGTTTCATTTCCTGATAATGAGGCTACACATATCGATGCTAAGTTTGTTGATTATTGAGCTTGTAGCCAACGGCGACAAATCCGGCATCTCTCGCACGTTTCAAGTCTTGTATCCTATATCTACATTCCATTCCCGTTTCCGAACTCGCTCACACGTAAATGGCAGTCCGCGATATCACCGACCCATCCCTTTGCGACTCCATATCGTCATCGAGGTAGACGTCCATCTCCTCTTCCTCGCCGCGCCCCCGGTGAGCGATCGGATAGGCCGTTTGCATCGCGGTCCCGCCTCCCCGCATGCCTCCGAACCTATCGAACCGCTCCTCTTCGTCCATGCTGTCGTCCATCGCGAACTTCCTCCTCTCGGCTTCATCCATCTCGCTGGTGAGGAGGATGTCGGCCGGGTTCGGGGGCGCGTGGTGATGGAGGTGATGGTGGTTCTCGGTTAGCGTCCCGGTCGCGTCGCACCCCTCTCTGTACGTGTACATCGGCCCGTTGTTGTTGCCGCCCGTGCCGTTTTTGTTGCTGCTTCCGTTCCCGGGCTGGCTGAAAAGGAGGCGCGCTTTGTTGCCGTAGTCGCCGCCGTTGCTGCCGCCGCTCCCGGTGGCGATGGAGTCCCCGCTGCTGGGATAGCCCCGTCTCTGTTGGCGTCGGCTGCGGCTCAGGAGCACGGCGACCAGGGCGATGACCAAAAGGAGCGCGAGGAGGGAGCCAATGACCGCCCCCGCCACCATGCCGACGCTGGACGGGTCCTCGAGGGATTCTGCACAGAGGGGAGGGGTGTGGAGGAGGGGCAGGCGGGAGAGAGGAAGAGTTTTGCTCATTTTGGGGGCAATAGTTCATTATAGGACAACTACTGCTATTATATTGACACTTGGATTGTGTTTTGCGTTTGTCTGAGAGACGTTTTGCATCGTTTAACCATCATAAATCTACGGATAATAAAGTAGTTGTTGATTGAAACAGGATATTAGAAACTACATTTTGAGGACTTGTTCACTTTCTTCAGCTGTTTTTTGTCGTTTTTGTTTTCATTGTTTTCAGAGTAAACAAGCTACAATGCTACAATCATGCTAAAATGCTAATGTCACTTAAGATGCAGCCTGGAAAATGTATACGCTCTTACTTTTGGTGAACTGAATATTCAACAATTAATTGACTAATCATGACTAGTTGACTACAAATAATCAAATCAATTGTATTTTTATAAATGTGATTGTTATCTGGACTATAGCAAAGACAGGGGCGTTAGTCAATGTAAATGTCTGAAAATAAAGGTTTCTGATTTTGTCAATAATACACTTTATCTGTAGATATTCTCTATTTAGATGCCTCAAGTCACTATATTTCAAACTATTTTTTGGTGATAATGTATTTAAAAACTCTCAATGTACAGAAATAGTCGACTACTACAATAATAGTTAGTTGGCGCCTGGTATTAAAGATATGACATGCCACGTCACTAGTTCTGATGTTTGCATATTCTACTGTCTTATATCTGCACTATGTAACTCCAGAAAGATGTTATTGCTTTGACTGGAATGTTCCACAGTACGGCATTTGACTAGTTCCGCCCTGATGGGGACAAAGAGTTTATGCCACCAGGCCAAGTTACAGGTCAGATCTGTGGAGATGCGTTTAAGCAGGAAAAACAGCAGTACTTGAATAAATACAAGGCAGTTTGATGTCATACTGTGGCGCAATCCAGGCAAAGCAGTAAAAAGTGACATAGTGCTCCTATTGCAAACTACGGCTTAATTTACTACATCCTTTTCTGGGAAGCTGTATTTAATCTAGCTTAGTAAAGTCTTTTGTCCCCGAGTGCTTAGTGTTGCTAAGTAAATTTATTCATTTCATTTTAAACAAAGCGCTAAAGCTAATCCACTACAGGCGTACAATAGCATTAGCGGCTGTTTTAAAAAGGAAGTTTTGGTTTTGGGGTTGACGTGTCTTCTCATACGTTCATGTCCTCTTGTGTGAAATCCTCTTATAATGTGTAATCATTTGGTGATGTGTATTTTTTGCTGGGATCAGGCCAAATTTGACTTTCTCTCCCCAAAAACATGTCTTTATTTTTTTAGTTAGATGAATCCCCCCTTTGTCCAGCCGACGATAAGACACAGTAGACCGCAACGCAACGGCCCGGGTTCAAGTTGGTGTGAGCCAAAGTTTGCCACCTCTCCAATCTTGTTTCATGTGAGGATTGAAATCAAAAAATGAAGTTTGAAAGCAGGTTTAGTAGCACAGACGCACAAAGACACACAGAACAAAGAGCAGAGCAGAGAAAATGAAAGACAACTCTACAGCGGAGCACAGTTCACAACCTTTTGTATCCTCTCTTATTGATTCTTTGATTGGCTGTAAGTCTCCCCACAAGTATTGTTCTTTTTGTACTCAGTCAGTTTTACAGTATTATTTCACTCCATTCCGGGTCAGTGAGTTATTGCTGGAGCCACAGTTGCCATGGGGCAGACGAACAAATAGACGGAAAGCTATTCTGTGCATGTGGTGTTTATGCAACGCAGCAAGATCAGTGAGAAAATAAGTACATTCAAGAGGCTCCAAGATACGACACAATTTCATGCGTTCGCTCCTTATGCTTGCCGGTGGAATCTATCTCCTGCAGCCACAGCCGCCCTGGAGCAGACTGAGGGAAATGGGGCGGTCCAACTGTGCCATTGGCCCCTCTGACATCAAACAATCCCCACATTCATATGCAAGTTCATATGCCTGTTCCGGTCCTGTCCAGGTTTAGTTCCAGTTTAGTCCAAACTTTTGGTAAACTACACTCTTACTTAATCATGAAAAACATTTATTCATTAGGTTTATTGCACTTAAAACGTAGAAAAACAAGCATCCTTCCTCTGAGTGGACTCGCATCTCAACAAACCTGGAGAATGTTCCAAATTCCTTTTTTTTTATGTAATTTTTTTTCATATAACAAAGTAAAATCTGTTTCTTCGTAGTATTGTAAAAGCACTGTTCAGGTGAAAATGAGCCCACAGCGCGTTCTCTGTAATTATGGAGCATTTTCAGAAATTCTCAGCAAAGCATGCTAGTTGTTTTTAGTTACTGTGAGGGCTCAGAGAGTGGTGAAAAAGCACTTATAAACTCATCGCGGTGAATATTTCGAGCGCTCAGACGGTTATTAGGGTAAGTGAGCGATACACGTGGACTGTAGCAAAGAGTTTAACATCAGCAACTTCTGGTTTTCACATTTTAAGTCAGTAAAAATCAGGTGCAGCGCCTTTAACTTTGTATTTGCGTGGAATCCTTCAGGTGACACATCCTGAACGCTGCATACTGTTATTCCAATGATTATTCTAAGCCTAATCCCTTAATTAAGTCCTTTCTAAACTTGAATCGTTCTTAATAAACTGTTTTTCCGTCACAAATTAAGTCTTTGTTCATGCTTTATTAAAGATACAACACCGCCAGCGTTTGTATTTGTTTACTTTACTTTATTTTTCCTCAGCCAATTAAACTTTGCCATAAAATTCCCAAACTATTTCCATCTGAGTTGACACTGAAGTCTGAAGAGCACGATCTTTTTCTAACGCCTGGGTAGTGAAAACAAAAAAGCGCTTTGTCGTAAACGCCCCTTTCATCTTCACCCTCCGTCTCCTTTGTCTCATAATTACACGTATTATCTTCATCGTTGGACTCTTTCGCTGCCTCCCGGGGACGCTCTTGTGGGTCGGCGATTCGCTCCGCGGGGCAGAGGGAGCGCCCACTGTCTCCCTGGCCCCAACCCACCGCTCCTCTCAGCACCAGAGCTCGCCAGAGTGAAGGGTCCGCGCAGAGAGACGAGGGAGAGAACAGACAGATAGAAAGAAAGATAAAGAAAGAAAGAAAGATAAGAAAGAAAGAAAGAAAGAGAGAGAGAGGGCCGCTTGGGTGTATATCAGAGGATTTGTACAAGTGGATTCACGCAGAGTTAGAAAACAAGAGCGAAATGGAGTAGTGCTGAGCCTATGGAGTGCATGGAGATTTCCCTTTCAGGCTCAGTGGTGTGAACAGACTCAAGCGGCTGTAATGACGTGGGTGGAATGGGAATTATTGACAAGAAAGTGATGCGCACTCTTCTACAAGTAGAAGTAACAGTACAAGTATTTATGGTCGCTTTGTATCGGCGGCCATTCTTGCGCACGCCACGAAAAACGTGCACAATGTAAGGTCGAAGTGTCTCTCCCAAGGACGCAAAGATATCGTGGGCCAACTTTGTGATACTGTGACAGCCAGCACCAGATACAACGTCGACTTATCATCAGCAGTATTTCTTCCCGCGACCAAAACTGCTACTTTCGCTGTGGGCACTCGAAAAGCAAATTTCATGAATAAAAAGGGTGATAATATTCCCACAACAGCAGAACGTGACCTCAGATAACACAAGACGAGGCAGAACAAGCAAACCGAGTGAGTTTTGGATGTGCTGAATAGACGTTTTGTTTAGAATATGCAGTTATTAGTTATAAGTATAGTTTTATAAGTGTAGTTTTCACTCAAAAAGGATTTGACAACTATCAGACATGTGCTCCTGTTATCGCTGCGTAAAGCTGAAATATGACAAGCAATGGTAAATAATTAGTCATGATAATAATATTGAAAATGTTGAGTTCAAACTTTGTGATTCCATGACCGCTACTACTGACATATAATCACAGTATTTCTGGACCAAACGACCAAAAGATTTACTTGGGTGTTTGGCCTTAGCTTAGTTCATGCAAAAAAAAAAAAACTACATTCATGATAAAGAAAAAAGATAAAATAACTTTATGATGGTATTTTATGTGAAGACAGGGGACACGATCATCCAATACTAAAGTAAGTGCCGAAAAGCAGCACAAAAATGAAGTTGCGTCGTACGAAAGTTGTAAATGTCTTACTTTTTACTGGTGCGGATCAACTTTTAACCTCTCCATTGGAAGTTTACAGTCTTAGCTTTGTTCAGGCTCAAACCCTAAACTCATGATGAAGCTTTAACACAAAGATAAAATAGTAAAGCATAGAAGTCTGTAAAGCCAACTTAAAGCCAACTTAAAGCCAACTTAAAGCTAACATCCTCTTGTTTGAGTTGCGTCTCTTGCTGACTGCTATAACTCAGGATTGGACAACGATGACTCGCACAGTTGGAAATCAACGAAAATATCCAGCCCGTGTCAAAGCAGGCAACAGAGTCTGCGCCGAGCCACACACCGGTTTACTCTTCAAGAAACACGCTGCGTTTTCTTTACGGTTCAGCGGATGCGGAACAGCGGGGGAAATCTGTAGACCTTTCGGATTTTTATGCAAATAACAAAAGAGCTGCCGATCGGGGGAAACGAGGTGATTTGAGGTACGCGGCCCGTGTACTGGGGGAGGTCAAAGCACAGCAGCGCCGTAACTCTCCTGTAGAGATTGCTTTGTGTATAATTGACGGTTCTCGCTGTTCAACCTCGACTAAAGGCTCCACACAAAGGTACTGTACAAAGCAACACTACCCACATTCACAGGAAAATAGTATGCATTATTTGTATTGTTATTGGCTTTTAAACATGCGCTTGAGTACTTTCAAAACGGCGCAGAAGGTTTCGGAGCCGTGTCTTAGAGAGAATAGAATGTCACCCGTCGAGGAAAGTCAGCGTGTTTTTGATGCTCGGAGGGGAGTGGACTTTTTGAACAGGAACAATGTGTGAATTGAGCTAAATTACAACAGCAGGCATGTTTTTGATGAGGGAAAGACATTATAAAGCTCAAAAAAGTTAAGTTTGCTTAATATCTCATAGTTTGATACGTTGCAATACCTTTTGAAGAAAACTGCATTTTTATTTTCCGTGCAAAGAGGATTATTTTAGACAATATTTTAAATTCTGGGTTGATAATGGTTCCAATTATCAGCTGTATTTTCCATTAGTTCCATCTCAAAATCAGACATGTAAAAAAAACGCCAACTCAAATCAAACCTCAATTTTATCGCTTTGTTTGAGGCCCAAAACATGCTCACCGAAAATCCCTTTTTCGCTCTGCGGATGGAGTTAACTTGGTGCCGCCGTATAAAACACCAGCTGTAGCCCGCACGACTTCTCACACTTTTCATTTTCGGCGCAGAGTCCAGTGTCAGAGGAGCAGACACACCATTTGTCACAGATTGAGGAGAAATGGGGAATGAACAGAGACGATCTGAGAGAGCGGAGGTGAAACGAGGCTCTCGGGACATTTGTTATATCTGAATTAGGGTCTACTGTCGCCACCTAACCAATGTGCCAGCCTCGTCTTCTGCATTCACGTCATGGTGTCATTACAGACAGAGGACGTGGGTTTTAAAGCTCAATTATGTTCAATTTTCTAACTTAAAAAAGATCTGTGCGTTTCAAGCGTATCAAACTGTCTGTTTCTACATCAAAGGCCATCAGAAAGTGCTCAAAGTTGCTTAAATGAGATGAAGCATTGTTTTTTTTTGTAAAATACGTAGATTATTATTTAACACTTGGTTTATTGTCAACCAAAATATTTGTCAAAAGGCAACAAAAAGCTTAAGAAAACGTGCAACAATCAAACCAAATCAAATATGGAAGTAGGGTTGTCGTAAGTATCAGAAACAAGAAAAGAAACAACAAAAACAACCAACAGATTTAGAATGAGCCTGAATTGTCTTGAATCTAGTATTTAAAGCTGAAAATTACATTCTATTGTATAAAAAAATAGTGCTTTTTATTATTATTGTGGGATCAAAATTGTCCAAAAGCGCAACATGGAAGCGCCCGCACACACATTTGATGGAAAAGAGTTGGGTTACAGTAGAGTCACTTTGTAAAGAAGTTCTCCTTGTATTGTGTTCTCTACTGCACTACAACGGCGCTACAACGCATCCACAAGCTCCGGGGAGACGGAACGAACGGACGGACGGAACAACGCCGAGGATTGCGCGAAACGTAGACCATAAACGAGGCCTTCGACGCTGCAAAAGATTCACAGAAAATGTACAAATGCAGAACTTGACCATGATTATTTGCCGGGGGAACGCGTTTGCCATGTCACTCTTTTCTTCTCAAAAATCGTTTTATCGCTTTAACTTACAACAATCGTGCAAAACATCGTGAAAAATGTGTCTTTCGCATGGGAAGAAAGGCATCAAACGCTGTGCCAGTTTTCGTTCCTTGGTGACGGGCCCGGTACATGCCGCGATATCAACCACGAATCAGGTCAAAACAGGCTCATTTTGAATTCTTACCATTTCTGTAGATCTTTTTTTTAAACTATAGGCAGTTTACAAAGTCGAGATGTCTTCTGAAGCTAACCTTTTCCATCTTTATGAGAACTTAAACTCTACGTATTTATGCCGGCGCTTGTTTCGCAATCATACGTGTCGTTTTTCAAAGCAGTGACTGAGAGACAGATGAAAAATGAGGCTTTGTGAGCAGCTCTGAGCCTGTCCGCCTTCTGATAATCAAGTGCTTAAAAATCTATTATTATGTATGGGCTATAAAGAACAAGGCCGCTACCAAGGCCCATTAGAGCTGGCATGTTCATTTTTCAATAAATCGTGGGTCACCGGCGAACACAGCCCGACTCTCTATTCATCTTCTCTTCAAAGTCCGAACGAAGAAAAGCACTTCGCCGACTTCAGCTGGGTTTTCTCTGAACTGAAAAATACGAGCAACAAGCAGATATGTAGTGACCTCAGATGATAGAAGACGCCGCGCGACAGGAGCTGCCAAGCAAACCGAGCGAGTTTATTTGTAACAGAGCAGACTACAGACAGCAAATGTGAAGTGCTGATTATACTGTTGTTTAGCCTGTGCGGTTATGTCAAAAATAAGTGGGGTTTTGTTGGACGGACATGAAGTTTACACCCCAAAACTGATGACGGTTTGACAAGTGATGGCCGAATTGATGCCACACGTTTATATACTGATACGGACTGACTGTATCTGTGGTGGGATGCCAAAGTTAAGACTTAAAAAAGCAAGGTGAGAGAAGTCTGAGTCCGTGGAGCAGAGCTGTACCTTTCCCCGTCGGATTAGAGTACAAGATAAGGGTAAGGCCGGTTTCAAGCAGTTAATGAGGACAAGGCCATGTAATGTGCAAAGACAAGAGCATCAGGCCGTTATGCAACATATGCCATTGTTCCACATTCATACAGTACATACATACTACACGTGTGAAGTGCAAAAAAGCAGCCACATGTGAAGTCTAACTGATAGTTCCTGTTTGTGTCACTCAAACTTGAACATGTCCTCGTCAGAGAGTGCGTCTATGAATGCCACTGTCAAGTCCTGCAACGTCATTTGGGAAAGCACAGTGAGCAGAGAGGGAGAGAGGGAGACAAGAGAGGAGGAGGGGGACAAGAGAGGGGGGAGAGGGAGACAAGAGGGAGGGAAGGGGACAAGAGAGGGAGAGAGGAGGGAGACAAGAGGGGAGGGAGAGGGGGACAAACGGGAGGAGAGGGGACACAGAGGAGAGGGAGAGAGGGACACAGGAGGGAGAGAGGGAGACAAGAGAGGAGAGGGGAGAGAGAGGGACACAAGAGGGGGAGAGGGGAACACAAGAGAGGGGAGAGGGGGGACAAGAGGGAGGGAGAGAGGGACACAAGAGGGAGGAGAGGGGACAAGAGAGAGGGGGAGACAGGAGAGGGGAGAAGACAAGAGGGAGGGAGAGGACACAAGAGGGAGAAGAGGGGACACAGAGAGGGGGAGAGAGGGACAAGGGAGGGAGAGAGGGAGACAAGACGGAGGGAGAGGGACACAAGAGAGGCGGGAGAGAGGGACACAAGAGAGGAGGAGAGAGGGAGACAGAGGAGGGAGAGGGGCCCAAGAGGGGGAGAGAGGGGGACACAAGAGGGAGGAAGAGGATGACAGAGGGACAGAGAGGAGGGGGAGAGAGGACTAAGAGAGGGGAGAGAGGGACACAAGAAAGAGAGGAGGGAGAGAGGGAGACACAGAGAGGGCGGAGAGGGACTCAAGAAAGAGAGGGGAGAGAGGAGACAGAGAGGGGGAGGGGGACACAAGAGAGGGGAGAGGGGACCAAGAGAGGGGAGAGATGAATCAAGAGGGAGGGGCGAGGGACACAAGAGGGCAGGGAGAGAGGGACACAAGAGAGGGGAGAGGGACACAAGAGAGGGTAGAGAGGGACTCAGAGGGGAGAGACCGAAGAGGAGGAGAGAGGACACAAGAGGAGGAGACCGATGAGACAAAGAGAGGGGAGAGAGGGACTCAAGAGGGGAGGAGAGGGAGAAAGAGGGAGGGAGAGAGGAGACAAGAGGGAGGGAGAGAGGGACACAGAGAGGGGGAGAGAGGACCAAAGAGGGGGAGGAGAGGGAGAAAGAGGAGGGAGAGAGGAGACAAGAGGGAGGGAGAGAGGGACACAAGGGGGGACAGGAGAGGGGGACACAAGAGGGAGGAGAGAGGGACACAAGAGGGAGGAAGAGGGGAGACACAAAGAGGAGGGGAGAGAGTGGACACAAGAGGGAGGGAGAGAGGAACAAGAGGGGGGAGAGGGACACAAGAGAGGGGACGAGAGAGGACACAGAGGGAGAGAACAGAGGACAACAAGAGGAGGGAGAGAGGGACACAAGAGGGAAGAAGAGGGACACCAGACGGAGGGAGAGAGGAGAGAGGACACAAGAGGGAGGGAGAGGACAGAGGGAGGGAGAGGGAGGAGACAGAGGAGAGAGAGGGAGAGAGGGACAAAGAGGAGGGAGGAAGAGGGGGACACAAGAGGGAAGAAGAGGGGGACACAAGACGGAGGGAGAGAGGGGGAGAGAGGGACACAAGAGAGGGGGAGAGGAAAGACAAATGGAAGGTTGAAGGGAGAGGGAGAGAAAGGGAGGGATAAAAATAAACAGAGAGAAAGAGACGGAGAGAGAGAGATGGAAAGGGTACAGCGGGTAGAGATGGGGGGAAGGTGAGGACAGATATTTTCAGAACATTTGAGCCTCAAATTACTCAAACATGTTGAACTACTAATTTGACAAGTGTAATCATATTTTCACAACAAAATTGACTAAAACACACGCCAAAAGACCTTTTAAAACCAAAACAGCGGCGCTATTAAATCAAAATGTCATAAAAGAATGAAAAATGTCCGATTTTAATCAATAACAAACTTCCTAATGAAGAGTTCAGTTTCCAAAAAAATGATTGTCAAAATTAATCTTTATTTTTGTTATCTTCTACAGAGATTATTGATGAAAATATTGAGGAAAACTTTACAAAGAGTAAACTGCAGATTACTTCTTTTTAAAATGTCATTTATCTGTCTCTTGCAAATTAGCTCTTCAAATATTCGCAAGCAGGATTTGTCCCCATAATTCACCTTTAATTTGATCAAAAATCCAAATTTACAAAACAAATAATCCTTTGACTTGTCGACCAATCGTGCGCCTGGAGATGAGAACTTTTTACTTTCACTTCACTACATTTGAGAGCAAGTTTCTGTACTTTTGACTCACTACATTTTTGAAGTAAAAGTACTTTCCATTTGATTTGAGTGGTGATTTTTTAATTCATACTCAAAATAGCATTGAAATTCTTGAAAAATGAACTCCTCTTGACCAAAAATCTGCACAATTATTGATCAAAATCACCACATTTTAACACTTTAAGAGTTCTCAAACTTTTAAGTACATTTTTAAACTTTTCCTTTTCACTTTTACTCGAGTATTTCTTTGTCCGGTATCTGTACTTTTACTTCTTCCCCCCCCCCCCCTTTCATCGAATTCGAGAGCAATGTAGAGGGGAAGAGATGACAAAGGAGAATCAAAGAGAAAAACAGATAAGTGTTTGGCCGCGGGGCCAGATTAAAGGCTGGTATGGTGAGGTTGACGGGAGCGATAGTGGAGAAGGATGAGTATGTATGCGGATATGAATAAGTAAATATCACGCGTGGTCGGGTCTTTATTTGTGGTGACGGACGCGGTGGGGGTCGTACTGTTTAAGAAGTCTCCGAGATAAATGTCACCGGGAGTGCAGGCAGGCCACGCTCTGTTATTACTGGCATGTACGGGGGGAATTATGGTGAGTGCGGCGAAGTATCGACATACACTTTTGACTCACCGTGTCCGAATTAACAACAAATGTACAGGAAGTCAGGCAAACAAAGAACGTACAGGGAAGACAGGGCAACACGAGAACGTACAGGAGAAGTACAGGGCGCAAACGCAGAACGTTACAGGAATCAAAGCAGAAGTGACAGGAAGTCAGGGCGCAAATCACAGGAACAGTACTGAGTCAGGGTGCAAACACAGAAGTACAGAAGTAGGAACAACAAAGTAACGTACAGGGAAGTCAGTGGCACCAAACGAAAGAAGTATCAGGGCGCAACCACAGAACGACAGGAAGTAGCGGAGGAGAACAGGAAGTCCGGGCACAACACAGGAAGTCAGAGGAGAGAAGGTAAACAGATAACAGAGTGACGCAAACACATGCAGTAGGTAGAATTTAATAAGGAATCAGCGGGCCGCAAGGAGGAACTCATGACGCTAATAATGACAGGAAGTCAGGGTGCATAACACAGAACCGTACAGGAGAGTCAGGACAAGACAGAAGACGTACAGGAAGTCAGGACGCAAACCAGGGAAGTCAGGGGCAAACACAGAACACGTACAGGAAGTCAGCGACGCAAACACAGGAAGGTCAGGACGTCAACACAGGAGTCAGGTGCGCTAAACCGCATAGAACGTACAGGAAGTCAGGACGCAACAAAGCAGAACGTACAGGAAGGTCATGGCGCAAACGCAGAGCGTACAGGAGGTCAGTGCGCAAAGACCATGGATCTATTAATAAGATAACCTGGATAAAGGCCGCCCTCTGTCCGCGTATCCAAATTGAGCGTAGTGCTGCTCCGCGGGCTTGCAGCCTCAGGCACAACCATTTCAACAGTTCGGCCTGTAAAATTACAGAAGTGGAAATTCTTTGTTAGTCTAAGAAGTAAAATAGAAGGAATGTCACTCTTTTGCCGTTTCTAAAATCCTTAAAAATCAAATTTTTAACGTACGGGAGATACATGTTACGCTCCTGACAGCGGCACGCATCCCTCCGTGAACGGGATCTATGAGGAGAGTCACGTGTCGAACGAAAAGCAGACAGAACAAGACGAGAAAAAAATGAGACACGTACTTGTGTTTATGCGTTCGATTTGCACGTTTCGTTACACCAATCATTCGAATATTGAGAGTTATAAATGAACGATACGTAAGGTCCACACATAGCTAACACAAGCTCTAACGTTTAGCTACACACAAAAGAAGCATTGCTATGAGTTCAGCAGCTAGTGCTTTCTGGCAAAGAACCATTATTTCGCTTTACCAACATGATAGCTTTTTTATATTTATAGATTATAAATTGCATATTATTACATTTGCGTAACATTTGTCAAGTAGACGCCAGGAGCGTCCAAAAAGTTCCGCACTAACTTGTCCTAGTCTTTCACGGCGTTTAACCTCTATGCCAGTGCTCTGTACTCCACCCCGCACCACGCCAGGCGACAGTGGCGATGTCTGGTCATAAAGGGGAACTAGACTCCCTATTCAGGAAGTAACGCGGAAGTAGGGAACTTTTTTGGAGACATGCGCCAATGAGCACACGCCATAGGCTTGAATTGGGCGCCATTTTGTTTTCCGGGGGCTTGGCAAAGACACAACGTACAGGAAGTCAGGGCACGAACACAGGAAATCAGGGCGCAAACACAGAACGTACAGGAAGTTAGGGTGCAAACACAGGAAGTCAGGGTGCAAACGCAGAACGTACAGGAAGTCAGGGCGCAAACGCAGAACGTACAGGAAGTCAGGGCGCAAACGCAGAACGTACAGGAAGTCAGGGCATAAACACAGAATGTACAGGAAGTCAGGGCATAAACACAGAACGTACAGGAAGTCAGAGCACTAACAGATCGTACAGGAAGTCAGGGCATAAACACAGAACGTACAGGAAGTCAGAGCACTAACAGATCGTACAGGAAGTCAGGGCACTAACACATTTGGTCCCCACCATATAAACAAAAAATAATGAAATAACTATTATGTGCAGCACTTCAAAAACGATCTTGTCTACAGAATGTGCGATAGAAATACAGCTGGATTGGCTTGGAAAGTTAAAAGTCCAGAAAAGCTGAACTTATGGTAGACCTGTATATACGGAGACAAGTAGCTCATTACCGTTCAATTCAACGAGAGCAAAGCTTCAACAATCAGAGTCTGATTGACGGAGCTTCTGTCATTTACAACAAAAGACGGACACAATCAGAGGGCCAGGTCTGGAAAACACCGCCGCAGAATCACACTCGGACCCTGTAGTTTAGACCGTTCCAAACATGTTCTGAAATGCACTGGAATGCTCCTGGGTGTGTTTAAAACGTGCACTTTGTAAAGAATCCCACAATCAAAACATTAGTCACAGATCTAATCCGCACTTGCAATTCTTGAAAACTTACAATTTGAAATATTTCCCACATAATTCGGCTAAAGAATTCAACTAAATGTGTTTGAATGAAAAGAAGGAAGTGCTTTTGTGTATCTTCAATAGTTTAGTCTGTGTAATCTCAAGGTTAGCTCCACGTTCCTTTGTGCCACTGACATATAATTAAAACAAATCATGGTTTATAGATAAATGCTAATGCTCCTGTGCGCAGCCAAACATATAGAAGCATTTTCAGATTCAATTCACACTTGGGAATTAATTTATGCTAATGATTTCAACACATTCATCACAACACCTGTACATTATGCAGCGATACACAGACGACAGCGTTTGTGCAAATACAAGTGTTAACAAGGAAATGTGTGAGTCCGTCTGTGGACACTTCGTCGAGTTTACTTCTTAGTGTGGAGTTACATTAAAGGTGCACTATGTCACTTTTCTGATGGACCGTTGCGCTCCTTTAAATGGAAGGGACAGGGACTAGTGTGTCGACAGTCCCATTTTAGTTCTGATGTGGACTTGAATGGTCCTGTTCTCGTCCTTGTTTGGTCCTGGTCTAGTCCAGGCTTATTTTCAGGTTTTGTGTGAACGTAACTATTATATTAAAGCCAGGACTACAATACAAACCAGGACCAGATTTATGACAGGACCTAAATCAGGACTAAACCAAGTCAAATCAGGACTAACGCGTCCTTATTTTGTCCTAAATTGAGTCCATCTTAGTCTTGATGTGGAGTTGAGTTTGTCTTGTTCAAGTAGTTTTGGTTTTAGTCCAGATAGAGTCGGGTTTAGTTCCAGTTTTGATGTGGTGAACGTGCTAGTGTGAACGTACCCCAGATTTCCACTAAACTTTAGTTCAAATCAGGACTGAACTTGATTTAATATTTGTCTAAACCAGAATGCAAACAGGTTTAAACCAGGATTTAACCCGTCTTAAAACTGGACTAGCCCAGGATTAGCCCAGGACTAAACAAGGACTAAACAAGAAAGTACATGATGGACTAAACTAGACCTAAGACAAAAGCGTATTCAGGTCCAGCTTTATGTTTGAGCACATATCCTCCTGAAATGTTAAATATATGGCCTAATGTAACGAGCTGCAGTTTGTTCTAAAGGTGTAATTAATGCAGTGATAATGAAAGCGGCTTCCACACAGCTCCAAACATCATCAGTCACTATTACAGCAGAAACATACAGCGCCGGCCCCCACTGCATAACTAATACATGATTTATGTGTTTTATCAGCACACACTCATCTATGTCCTGGTATCTCTAAGAGGAGAGCGCTCTGGGCTTCTCAAGATGTGGGGACAGGACTCGTGCGCGGGAGAATGTTCAGTGGCAGCTTAGTTAAAGTTTATTCTTCATCACACATGTTCCCATAACTTCTAGGCCTCCATCAGTAGAATTTGTCGTGTTTGTTACAGTCCTGAGAGCACAAAATCCAAATCTTTAATTTCTTAATTTGGACCTGGTTTAGTCCAGTCCAGATAAGTGAAACTTCAAGATATTTTGTGTCATAGAGTACAAAATAATTAGATGAAATACTGTATGACAGGACGGTGTGATCCCTCATTCATCCAAGAGTGTTCCATTGTACAAAAAGGTTCAGTTGTAGTCATCTGGTCACTGTTTTCCCCAATCTGTGTGATAGAGCAACACGTATCGGTGTCAGAAGGCCCTAGTCCAATAAACCTTGGTGTGAAGTTTGGAGATAAGACAAAGTACTGTACCTTCACATTCTCCTCATGTCTCCACCTTCTCGTCATGTCTCCACATTCTCCTCATGTCTCCACATTCTCCTCATGTCTCCACCTTCTCCTCATGTCTCCACCTTCTCCTCATGTCTCCACATTATCATGTCTCACGCTTCACTCATGTCTCCACATTCCTCCTCTGTCTCCACCGTTCCTCTTTCGTGGTCTCCACATCTCCCATGTCTCCACATTCTCCTCATGTTCCACCTTCTCCTCATGTCTCCACCTTCTGCCTCACCTCCACCAAAAAAAAAATGTCTCCACATTCTCCTCATGTCTCCACATTCTCATGTCTCCACATTCTCCTCATTTCTCCACCTTCTCCCTCATGTCTCACCCTTCTCATTTGTCTCCATGTCTCCACCGTTCTCCTCATGTCTCCACCTTCTCCTCTGTCTCCACCTTCTCCTCATGTCCAACCTGCTCATGTCTCCACATTCTCTCATGTCTCCACATTTCTATGTCTCCCAATTCTCCCTTCATGTCTCCACATTCTCCTCCCTTCTCATGTCTCCACCTTCTCATGTCTCCCACCTTCTCATGTCTCCACCTTCTCATCTACCTTCTCCTCTACATTCTCCTCATGTCTCCACCTTCTCTCATGTCTCCACCTTCTCCTCATGTCTCCACATTCTCCTCATGTCTCCACATTCTCCTCATGTCTCCACATTCTCCTCATGTCTCCACATTCTTCTCATGTCTCCACATTCTCGCTCGCTCATGTCTCCACCTTCTCCTCATGTCTCCACCTTCTCCTCATGTCTCCAACGTTCTCCTCATGTCTCGCACCTTCTCGTCTCAACTTCTCCACCTTCTCCTCATTTCTCCACCTTTCTCCTCATTTCTCCACCTTCTCCTCATGTCTCCACATTCTCTTCATGTCTCCACCTCCTCATGTCTCCACATTCTCCTCATGTCTCCACCTTCTCCTCATTTCTCCACCTTCTCCTCATTTCTCCACCTTCTCCTCATTTCTCCACCTTCTCCTCATGTCTACACCTCCTCATTTCTCCACCTTCTCCTCATGTCTCCACCTCCTCATGTCTCCACATTCTCCGCCCTGGTCCAAACCAAACTGACTAAAGCTGCATCCAAGTTTTTAAATACTCTTTTAAGTGTTATTATTTGAAAACATGCACACCCAAAATATGCCCAACAGGCAAAGTCCTGCATCTCCTGTCCAAGGCAATAAGATCTAAAGATGGGTGCCAGGTGCTGCTCAGTGGAGCCCACTGATGCCTGTTGTGGAAAAGTACTGTAAACAGGGAATAGAACCAAGTTGTCTTGTTCAAAGGTGAATCTTTATTTTAGCCGAGCACAGCCAAAATGCTTTCCCTGACAGTCGTCTCGACCCGCGTACGATCCGCGTACGGTCCGCGTACGATCCGCGTACGATCCGCGTACGACCCGCGTACGACCCGCGTACGGTCCGCGTACAACCCGCGTACGATCCGCGTACGACCCGCGTACGATCCGCGTACGATCTGCGTACGACCCGCGTACGGTCCGCGTACGACCTGCGTACGACCCGCGTACGGTCCGCGCACGATCCGCGTACGACCCGCGTACGACCCGCGTACGGTCCGCGTACGACCTGCGTACGACCCGCGTACGGTCCGCGCACGATCCGCGTATGCACAGAATAAGTCAAAACATGGTGAAAGAATGTATGGATTGTTAGAGGCTTTTGTTGTCCTTGGGTCAAGGGCTATCAGGCCGCTCACCCAAGGATGTCCACATGCCCCGCCATAAAAGTGCCCCCCTAATCCTCCACATACATTGATAACATCTGATAGCAGGGGCCTCTGTCCTTCACCCAGGCAAGTGTCAACTGACCAGGTCACAGAGGTTACAAAGCTGACCATGTCGAAACAATCATCTTATGTAACACATTAACTTAACAATGGAACACTCCTGGACGAATGAGGGATTACACAGACACATTAATTTAGCATCACATCAACCTAATGACATGACATTTTTCAATTAAATGCCCCAGTTGCAAAATGGGGCAAATGCAGAGGCCACATTTCTCTACGGGGACAGTAAAGTGAACCTAACCCTCAAATAAACACTTGAACTCTTGAACATATAACGCCGTTTGAATAAAAAACGAGACTAATCAACTGAAAATGGAAATACATTATTCAATTCACAGTTTTCAACATTTTCATATACAAAATAGTACATTTTTGTCGGATGGAAAGCTTCGTTATTGCATTTTATTTAGTAGCATCGACACGTTTGCGATATATTATGCAGACCTGGTTGCAATGCACCCTTTTGCCACCCGGTAAACTCGAACTATATTGGAGGAGTCCTGTGTTTCCTGCGGCTCAAACGTCAACGTCCTTCAACCTAAACATTCACTATTCCTCCTCTGTACAAGTCCAAACCATCCCATTCTGGAAACTATATTGAAATGGTCTTAAATGAGTTGTCCGGCTAACATTTCTTACATTGCCATCCTCCATCATTTCCAAAGAAACCCCGAACATCTGTCCTCCCTTTGTCACGTTCAGATCTAATCACCACAAAGGCCTAACCACGTACACGAGAAGACATCTGCAGCCCGCCTCGCACGTCGTCTAATTGCTCTCTGTCTATTCAATTAACCCTGATTATCCTGGTCACACCAACTCATTCATTCATCCACCCAAAACCAAAAAAAAAATTGTTCACACCCCCATCTGTTACCCATTGCTGTTTTCCAAAATGCAATCATTCCCTTACACTGCCTCTCAACCGCGCCGCAAAAACACAACATTTCCTTCCAAAATTCTGCCTCTTCATCCGAATCTTGCATCTCATCTGCTTTCATCACGGAGGGTTGCAAGAGCGACGCAGTGACAGGAATAGGCTAAGACAAAAAAGAGAAGCAAACTTGTAACTGATTGGAAACGGCACAGCGGCGAAGGCTGCAATATGGCGTTCTGTCTTTTTTTTTTTTCTTCGGTTGTGGTGTTGTTTTCCTCTTTTGTTCAATCTTCTTTCCCTATTCTTTAGCAATTTTACGTCTCTGCTTTTATGGCCATTCTGGTTTTTTTTTTTTTCTTCGGTTTTGGCATTTCTTTTTTGGCCCATTGAACGCCAGCCTCCCAAGAGATTTGCTTGAATTTTAAATGGGTGCTTTTTGACACTGTGCGAGCAGATGGGAGCGGACTGAAAAAGCATGCAGCCAGATGGAAGCAAAGAGACAAGGAGGGGAAGGATAGAGGCAAGTGCATTAAACAGGAAGAAAGAGGAAAGATATAAAGGGTGCACTCTGTAACCTTTCTGGCAGACGGTCCTGCTTTTGATGCGTTATAACGTTGTTCCCGCATCAAAAACGTACCTGGAGTTGTTTTTGTCTTCGTTGGCGCTTGTTTCATCAACCCTGTCCACGAGGTCTTCTCTGCTCCTTCACCGAGCCTCACAAAATCACCCGGTTTCAAGTTCCCCCACATTCGGGACGTCAAAAGGCAGAAATCTCTAGGGGTGCGTTCACGTCCAAGTTGGGACTAAACCAAGACTGAACCCAAAGCCAATCCTGGACTAGACCAGAACAAAACAATGACTTGAGCAGGACCAAACCAAGTCCACACGGGGGCGACAACGGGCTCAATTTAGGCCCAAATAACAACACAGCCCCCCAGACTTGCTACGAGAGTTTCTGCCGTCTAATTGCATTCATGACTATCTGCTTTTGTGTTAGCATATCGGAGTAAGCTAGCTCTTTTCTTTGTCTTCCCATTGTAAGTCCTTCTGCTGCGAGTAGAGAAGCAGTAACCATGAACCACCTTGAATATACGCTAGAAAGGTCGATAATGCTCACAATACTGTTACGCTCACCTTCGAGCTTGAACAATGCCCTTTGATCTAACACTTGACTTTTGTTGTTTTTTCGCAGCGTACTTAGCTTGCTCATGTCACAGAACGTTTCTTGGTACTTGGCGTTTGGTAACGAAAGCCCATTGTCCGTCTCCGTGGTCGTTTTTATACGTTTTCCAAAATGGTTTTCAAACTACAAATGGCAAACGAACTAGACTGAAGCTTTTAAACGAAATTCCCGTTCACAAAAGGTGTATTCGGGAGGTCGGCAGTAGCACACGAGCAGAGCGTACGATGCACACACGCGTTTTCAGAAAGACCCCGCGCCTTCCTTCGAAATGGGCTTCAAGTCAATATAGTCCTTCGCTCGTTAACCCAAATACGGCGACACCTTCACGAAATCATAAAACAACACAGTGTATGTTGTAGAATTTTCCATTTTTTTGCAGCGTCTTATTTCTACCATCGTTGATTTCCAACTGTCCCAACTGTTCCAGCATTTGCCCTTCTCCAGCATTCTCCTCTGTGTATCTCGGCCCCTCTTGTCTCCAAGCTGGCCTCCTTAGCTACGGTATTTAAACCTGTGCGTGTGTGTGGGGGGGCATAGTCAGGTTTGAATAGGCAACACTAGAGCAATGTGTTGTGTATTCAAGTCGCCGGGTCCCAGACTGATGGTAAATAAACGTCTACTGCCTCAGACTTCCGGAGCCTCCTGCCTCTCCTTACCAGAGTACTTATTTTCCCCTGACAGTGTATCCACCACATTCTGAGCTGTCTCTTTTTCAGTGACTCTGCCGGTGCAGTCTCCGTTCTCCTCAAAGAAAACGCATTGTGCTTTTTCGGAGATATTTTTGTCTTAAACTATAACACACGTAGATCATGAGTTTACATTTTGTTCGTTGTAAACTGCAATATTGATCCAAAATGGCTAAATGATAAAAACAGGTCCAAGTAATTGCAAGTAAAGTTTTTTTTTTTTCTCCAAAGCACTCAAGCCCCCCGAACGCAGGACGATACAGTCCGAAATAAAGAATGCTTGAAGAATGATTGACTGATTTGGAACTCCATTAAAACTCCTAAAAGTCCATTTTACTGAACAGAAACTGAAACAATGAGAGACTTTTAATGCACAGAAAAGACTGTCCAACACATTAGCCCACATTTGAGACATAAAACCTGAAACTAAACCTTGTTTTGAAAACATTTTATGTATAATTTGTGAGTGAGTACTTCAGTAATGCCGAGCCCATATAAGACAGAGCGTGTACTTTTACAGAGAGCAGATTAAGTGTGTGGTTGTAAAACACGGCAGTAAAAACGATGCCGGTCCCGGCCAACAGAAAGGGAGCTATTGATTGTGACAACGTCTTCACCTCGGCGAGAGCGCCACGTGAAGCGCCTGGGGAGAGCAGTCCTGAGTTATAACACGGACCAGAGCTTAATGGGCTTCGTGGGGCCGTAACAAGGCCACGTGTAAAATGCAGAAACAATGGAGAGAACTGATGCTTTTAATGTGAGCGAGATTACACCTGGACGTCAGCCCAGAGTCAAACACGAGCACAACTATGTCATTTGTAACTGTTAAGATCACATAAAACATCGATAGCAGTGTTTTAGAATACATAAATAACGTAACACTTTTTTACACTAGCGTTTACTCAAACACACCACAATAAACATCATGTCACCTGTTATATGTATACGTATATACATATACATATATATACACACGTATACACATACGTGTATATATATATATATATATACATACACACACGTATATATTGAAGGGTTTTTCTACTTATATTACACTAAAGTATATGTTTTGTATTACACTAAAGTATATGTTTTAAAGTCATTGCTTGAAAGAGCCACGTATAGTATTGTGCAACATGTTGTTATCTGAGTTGCAGGAAAGTACCACCTGTAGTATTTCTGCTTCATGTTGTTATCTGAAGGTCGCAGCACCCAAAACTGGTCTTAACTGGACTAACGGAAACCACGTATCTAAGCAGGCGTGGTTGAATCAGTATCAGAAAACCAGAACAAATCACAGAAATACACGAAGAATGATTCCGTCCTCCGCACTGCATATTCATTATTATTCATGTGTTTTGTAATAAATACTGGCGTTTGGGACATGTGGTCATGTTCGGGGAGATAGGGGCGAGAACGACCATTGTTAGCGTCCTGGACGTCCAGAGCTCTGTATTAGATGACTTTGTAATAGGGAAATAAATCTTCGAATGAGAACTCGCTGAATCCTGGTCATCTCTATACTGGTATGTGTTATAAGATCTGTAGCGTAGGAAAGCGTTGACCATTAAACACTCCACTCTTACAGTAAACGAACACGGACTGTTGGCAGATTAATGATCAGCTGTGAAGGTAAAATAAAACAAGATAAGAATATACAGTGACTGCCTTTATTAACGCCGACAGGAAAAAGAGCGGATACTTCAATATATATATATATATATATATATATATATATATATATATATATATATATATATATATATATACACACACACATACATACATACACACATATATACGTATACCAATATTTATTTTAACAATTTATATATATGTGTGTGTGTTATATATAATATATATATATATATATTACATACAACACAATTATACGTATAATAATATATAACCACTTAGTATGTGTGTGTGTGTGGGTGTGTGTATAGATTTATATGAAACACATACACTCCGCAATATGAGACTGAAGTTCATTTATTACATTAATGACAAATAAATGCATATTAAGTGTTAAGTGCTCCATTACGACATAATTTTAGTGCCACTAAGAAGAAAAAGCTCTAAAACTAAAAGATAATCCCATTAAAAATATTACTGTTAAAACTGAAAACAATAAAATTGAAAATTAATTTGTTTTGCTTCACAAAAAGTGAGTGACTGACACATTTACAGTTTGTTCATTAATGAAGCTGAACAAAGCTTTTTATAAAAATAATTGTTTTTCAGATTTTGGGATTAAAAACTTTTGCAGCAGAATAAACTTCAAGACTCATTATTTTCCTGTAGATCAACGTAAAATACCAAAGCTGACATCATATATTTATATCGAGTCAACATTTTAATAGTTTATTTGACATTAGAGTGTGAACAGACCCTGCTGACAGGGTCATCTGGAACAGTGTGCCAGACCGGACCCTGCTGACGGTACCTGGAACAGCACTGTGCCAGACTGACCCTGGAAGGTCACTGAACAGAGTGCCACTGACCCTGTCGGATTGACAGGGGCGTGTGCCATATAAGTGGTTGAAACTGGCTCGGACTATAAAGTCACTTCATCACTTCATTCCTCACCAGAAGACAGAGGCACCTCCCCGGCCACATGCCTGCCTCCTACAACAGGGGCGGCCACTCAGCGGCCCCTCTCAGCGGCCACACATTCAGCCGAGTCCACAGGCCTGGTCCAGAAGCAGTTATAGGAAGCTTATCACCCGTGGTCACAGGAGACATACTGACGCTGCAAAACACCTGCCGAACCAGTCATCAAAGTGACTAAGTTGGTGAGTGAATTCGACTTTTCTGCGACATATACCGACCCATTGGAATGGAGTGCTGGAGGTGTTCAGTCTGCTCATGAAACCCAGTGACTTTGTTAAGATCAGAGGAAAGCTCCCGGCACCCGACTTGCGTGCGGACGAACCGGACTACGCTGCAAACACGACACTATGTAAAAGCTGTCGCCGAACTGTGTGCGGAGATAAAGACCAAATTCCCACCGAAGACGAATATGTTCGCCAACCCGCCGCTGTAGGCAGAAAGCGGACGAAGCGTTGATGATTTCATTCAGAGATACACGGAGGTCTTTTACGACAGCTGTGATATTGATGAAACAACTAAAGGCTTTGCTTGATGCTTCCTCTGTGATGTATTAAGAAGGGTCTACTTCCAGATATTGTCAAAGTACTAAAGGAAAACTATGGGTGGTGTTGGGATTCGCACGTTTAGAAGAACTGTGTTTGCACGCACGACACACCTACGACATCATCATGGAACGAACGATGCAAAGAAGAAGCTAACGTAACGAGACCTCACACCTTCTACTCTCACCCCGTGTGCCTTACAAGGGGGACAGCAAACTGGAAGACAACAGGGATCCCGTCCCAATGGGGTCAAGGCCTGGTCCTGGCTGGCAAAGGACATGGGCAATGCCTGCTACAATTTGTGGCCAGCGCAATCACAATGTGCGCAACTGCCGAGGCACCCCTCCAACCCTCTTAGTAAATGGAAAGATTATGTTCCTGGTGGACTCTGGGGGGGGCACATATTCTGAGCCAAAGTTAACTGGTTGTATCATATTTTGCAAATGCATAAAACAAGAAGAAGTTTTCTACTATCATCAAAACTGGAATTTCAATCATTGGTCTAAACCTGTTGTGTATCTCTGATTGTTATATTAAGACCTCGGCTAATCTGTAAAAAAGGCCTTGTGCAGATCCAAACATGGCTTTAACGTGGCTTGATGCCTCTGGACAATTATAACGTGTTTCTGCATTGTTTTGACATCAGGGACTAAAGGCACTGATCTTCTCATTATTTGTGCGAATTTGTTTCAATAAATAATCCCGTTTGGAAACTCACTGCTCATTTTTATGGTTTTCAGCGTAAAAACCACAACAGAAAAGCACAACATCAGCCGCAGTATATTCTAACACAACCCTGTGACGTAAAGCATTTTTTATGTTCTGTACAGTCCGGAACATGGTCCTTGATGAGACCCAGGTACGAAATGTCCAGGGCAATATAAAACGAGATGAACATTAAAATAATGACGAGAGTAAGGGCTCATTTGCAAATCAAATTCTAACTTAACTATTATGCTAACTTTGTTCCTTTGGTCAATCAAAGCGGCAGTAATAGGACAAAACTGAGTATGTTTAAGTCAATTATAAAGTCTGGATAATGTTATAAATGTTAAATGACTAAATAAAGATTACAACATTGCCAAATGAAGAAACATGGAAGCTTAATGTAAAGAATATGTTATTGTTATAAATATGTTAGTTAAAAACAGTTTTTACACAAGACATTTTGACATATTAGGACGACACATAAAACTGACAGTTCAGAACGGAAATGTATCTGCAGGGCAGTCTCTGCTTTTCTTTGTGCAGATAAGTTAATGAGTGAGATGGTGGCCCCTCGACAGACCACAAAAGCAGCTCCTTATACGGCGAAAGACCAAGTCCAGGATCGTAACCAGACTAAGCTGAGCAGGACTCTGCGGCGCTGCCCCGGAAGAGGAACTACGCACAGCGCTTCTGTATAAATAACATGTGTCTAGTCAACTCTTTGTCTCTTGCTCCTCTGCACGTAAACCACACATAGTGTGTGTCCTGCAGGCTAAAAAGGAACAAGACCCAGATATCTGTACGCACATTTATTAGAGAAACTCTGTATTAGGGCAAAATAAAACTTGTGGAACTTATCATGACGTCACTGGTTGTCTCTTCTCCGATGCATGAACACGTTTGGAAATAACAAAGTGTAATTATTTCCTACACAAATAAAGACATCAAGACTGTTGTAGCTGAACTTCTGTGAGATAAGAGGGCGGTTATTCATCCCAACAGCATGAGAAATATAAATATGCCATCAAAAACCAAGATAAAGAACTATTACAACGGACTTAACTTAACTAGATGTCGACTCAAAACTGGAAATACCAGGAAGTCGCACCAGATTGGATCAACACTACTCCAAACCACTTTTGGTGAGTTGACTGGCCTGCTTCCTGGAGAACGCTGGCTTTTACTGGCATCGTCATGGAGCTAAATGGAAACCCAACACCTCGCTCCATTAAACGTTTAAAATGTTGTGCGGGGAGAAGGTCAAGCCATCGATTTGAGCAAGGCGCTTACGGGACGGGACGCAAGTGAAAATGTGACTTTGGCGAGCGAGGACGACGCTGTGAAAACCGCCGCGAGCGCGTTGTAACGACAGCGCAGCAGTTCAGTCGAGTGGAGTCCTGGACGCCACTTAGATTAAGACGGACACTTATCAGGAGAGTAAGTTACATTTGCTAAAAAAGAAAGAGCCCTTCGAACGGTGTTATACGTCTGTGCGAGTATCACAGCAATTTGCTTTTACGCTGACGCTGCTGCAGGCCCTGGATAAAGATCTCCCTGTTGTAAACACAAAGGACAGGACACTGTGATGGCAGGTGCCTCTTTATCACAACGCTTTAAAACATCATCGTGAGCCCCCGACGCAGCCTCTGGGCGCCAAGAATGTCCCGCGCACTCTCCACCGGTTTGATCCGGTTAGATGTATACGTGGCGGTCTGTTTACCTGTTATTTTCATGGTACGTTAGATTATTGTCGAATAAAAACAAGATTCATAAACGAGGAACTCTCATCGGCGATAAAGTGCAACATGAAACAACAAATATAATAGCAAAATATAATAGAAAATATATAATAATAAGGCATGAATAAAATTAAAAAAGTTAAATAAATATTATAAAAATAAACTTTTACTACATAGTTGCAGAAATTCCACAACATATTTGACCTAAACCCTGAAACAAATGCGTTGGTGTCATTTTCAAACGCGCTACCGTCACAACTCTGTCCATGTTGAGTACGGCGAGCTTCAGTGACATAAAAAAACTAACTAAATAGTGAAAGCCGCTGCAGAAATTTTATGACGCATTATTGAAAGGGTTTCAAATGACCACATCCATTTCAACTCGATGGTCTAAAACACTATTGATCGCTCCTTCGAGGGCCTTTACCCTTTTATTTCTTACAATAAAACTTTGATGTTCGTCGTTGCAAAATAACAACATCATCCAGATCAGACTCAAGTTTCTAATCGTACTCTTTCTTTGTGAAGGGAAAACAGTTGTATCTTTATAACTTTATGTAGATTTTTGTTGAAAATCAGTTGTTTCCTTCAATTTCCCATCTTCACTTCTTCACACTTTTTACACTTCAGACCACAGTTTGGATGTTTCTTGTCGCACAATGAGAAATATCCTGATCAAACCGGAATTTTAAACAAATTATTTGTTTAGAAAGGTAAACAATTGCATCTTTTTGACATGTATTTAGTCAACAGCCGGCCAAACGAGCATGTGTAAAGAAATACTAACCCTTTAAAACTATGAAAATCCACTTTATAACCCTAAACATCTCGTATTTGTCTCTTGTTGCACTTTTTACTCTTTAGACAAAAACCCCTGATGTTTCTTGTCGCACGGGAACCAAAATGTCCACAGAAAACGCGAAGAATTTACCCCAAATCGTAACTGTGCGTGGCGGATCAGCAGCGATAAATAAACAATCAACATCACCATATCTTGGGTCCTAAAAATGTCCTGCACAAACTTTGCAAGAAAGAAAAAAACAACTCAATCTTTACAACATTTTGATTCCGATTCAACAGCTTGCAGCCCTGGCACAGCATCTTAACCACCTTTTGAGCTCCTTTTACTTGATTACACACTTCCGCTCGACATCCTGACGCATAATTATCCCCACTTTCAAAGCGTTTCCCGTGTAGGATGAGTGCTTCGACCTTAAACATTCCCGGATCACTGCTCGTCCTGTTCTGCTGTCACGCACGCTGAATATACGGACACTACAATTAGCCGCTTGGCACCGCGCTTCAGGTGGACGAGGTGCTCCTGTCTTCCCCGCATATGTACTTCCACTCAGGCTTAATTGCAGGAGACGGGAGCGTCGGAATGAGCAGTTGCAGCGCGCAGTGGCCCGTGGGTTGACCTTTAACGACGAGTGTTGCACAGACACAAGCTTCGATGTGTGGAAAATGGTGAAGGGATAAATTCACACGGTTCTACATGTTAGTCATAACAAGGACGACTCTGGGGGGTTTACATGGGTTTGTTTATCGCAGGCTGATTATAGGGTCTGTGACTTGTAAACAAAGACAAAAAAAAGACAAACTAAACTATGATGTTGTATATATAATATTCATCTATTGACAAGAATAGTTTGATACACGTCAAAGGCACCAAAAGTGTTGTGGAAAGTATATATATTTTTATTAATGATCCATTTTCCGAGCTGTGGTGAGTTATGAAATTGAATTGAGTTTTTGTTCAAGAGATATGAATAGAACAAGCCCACCAAAGTCTGACCCTGAGGCCCCGCGCTCTGCTTTCATGTATGAAGCTTTGTACTTCAGGTAGAAAAAACACTCCGTGACTTTTGTTCACAGCCACATGTTGACAGTTGATTAACTTTCACACTCCAAGACAGTCACAGACAAACAAAGCAGAGTGATTTTCTTCACAGCCACATGTTGATTAACTTTCACACTTGAAACAACAGAGAGTTTCCGGGGGAGAAGTCTGTGCATATTAAGCTTCTTCGCGTATGTAAATGCGGCTCTGGTTGCTCTGGCACAATCACAGCATTAACACAAAGACAGATTTCTTTCTGAATAAGAGCATAAACATTGATACAGTTCCATCACAATATTTATAAGGAGATCATGGCTTTGTGCACAGGTGCGGCTGGGAAAACTAACGGTTTAAATAAAATAAAATGTAAAATATAGACTAAACGGTCGGACACAAGAGACTTCCAAGCGCCCAAACTTCAGCGGCGTCTCGCGCGGATTCCTCATGATCGCTTTTAAAGGTGAATCCACAAAGTTTAGTGCATTCAAACACATTTCTGCTGCTGCGGGGCTGCAGGGCACTGACGGCGAGGAAGGGGCAAGGGGAGGGGCAAGGGGAGGGGCAATTGGAGCGTCCAAGCAGCGTCTTCTCATCCCTTAAAGCCGCTACAGAGCATTTGCGGTCTGAAGAGGATCCAGGTCGTTTTGTGCAGTTGTTTTTATGTTCTTCGCTGCAGAACAAAAACCTGCAGAAAAGTCAGGCCTGATTCATGTTTTTTGTGAATATTTTCATGTCGGCTATAAGAGTAAAACCAAACGAAATGAAACGTATACGTCTACAAACCGGAACTAAAGCTGACTATAAAAACAGGCGCTTGTATGAGTGCATGAAAGATGAATGAAATGCCATACTGTGGGACATTCCAGGCAAAACAACCTAATTTCCATGGAAACAAGCTAGTGGCAGACCCTTACCAGA
The DNA here is from genome assembly GCA_015082035.1 of Chaenogobius annularis. Classification (NCBI taxonomy): domain Eukaryota; kingdom Metazoa; phylum Chordata; class Actinopteri; order Gobiiformes; family Gobiidae; genus Chaenogobius; species Chaenogobius annularis. The sequence continues at coordinate 49,215 of BJKM01000451.1, read as the reverse complement.
AACATTTTGCACCTGTACAGTGTGGAGAACTTGTTTGTGAGGACGGTAACAAAGCTGTGTTCTGAAATAGAAAAAAAGTCAGCAAAAATGAGAAACATGTCACAGATTCTAGTTTGTTTTTTGGGTTTTTTTTTTAGACTGATGCTTTTTAGACCCAAAAATCTCTGAGGAGTTGCTTTATCTCGGCATCGGAAGGTCACACAAACAATAAACGCAGAGTTTTCATCATTATAGGCGCCATTGAAGAGAGACAGAACCCTGTAGACCAAGGGTGTCCCGACCTTTCCACCGAGAGCTGCATTTTGAAGCCTATACAGAGCGGAACGCCACAGACGACGCGAATATGAAGTGAATCATTGCATTTGTGGTAGTTTCGATGAGCCATGTCCCCTTTAATGAGGCTTGGAACATTGTTTTAAAGTTGAAATGTTTGTTATTTAAGTTATGATCGCAGAAGTTTTCCAATTTGTCAGTAGAAAGTACTATTAAGAAGCCTGAGGGTCAACAAACACTGGACTGAGGGCCGCATTTGACCCCCGGGCCACAGTTTGGACACCCCTGCTTTCCACCAAACACATGTGATCAATAAGCAAATGTCTTCAAAGGCAGGAAGAGGTCATGTGACTGAAACGCAAACATGAAAAGGACTTATTCATCAACTTAAAACGTCATTTCAAAACTTCCTTTTCATCCGTAACTTCTAAATGTCATGCCGAATGTTCTAATAATCAATGGTTTCAGACTTATGTGACCAGCTTGTATTTTCGCTCTGTCATTCTGATGTTATTCAAGACTCTGGAACACTCATTTCTACAGTTCAGATTTAAACCGGGGCTCCATCTGCCCCCCATTCACTCAGACATGAGACCTTTTTGTTCAAATTGCCAAAAGGCCAGAAGGAGCTGTCACTCGCTCCATCTCCAGAGGCTCAGGTAAAACCAGGCTGCAGTTTCTCATGGGATTTATTATTCATTTTCAACTCTTCAGCGCCTGATGGAAAACAAGCGGTGTTATTTTAATTCATTTGTCTTCAAAAAGTATAGCACCCCACGACAGTTCAGCAGATTGCCCACCGCAGCGTGTGGGATTACATTTTTAGAGACAATGTTCCGTTTTTGTTTTGACTTTCATCCACATCTGTGAACTTTGCGCAGACAAGCTTTTTTTTTTAACAGATGCGGCAGCTAATTAATGTACTAAATGTGTGGGATTGTAATAAAGCTAGAAAATAACGCTGAAGGTCAAAAAGATCCATTTTTTTGTCATTGTTTGGACGTTTCACCTTTCACTGCGTATTTTTATGTTATGTTAAAAGCGCTTACATTCTTCTCCTTTTTGCCGTTAATTATTATTACGGTATTATTATCTTAACTTATTTACTAATTCATCTTTATCTTGCCAGGTGATAACTTAAATTAGCAATGATTGATTGTGATTGAGCTCGGGATGTGCAAAACAACCACTTTAGCAAATCTAAAACGTACAAAAGAGCGCTGTGGGGAAAAAAACAACAAATAACCACGCCATCGTCAATACTTTTGAATAAAACTTTTAGCATTAGCATCTTAAAACATTCACTGATTTAACGTGAGACTCACTGAGTAACATTAGGGCTGCAAATGTATCGCCATAACAATGATATTCACCATTTTGGCTTTCGTTTAATTCATTATTTTCCTTATTAAATCTTAATTATCTTTGATTTAGCCTTGGTTTTATCTGTTAGATTGTTATTTTGATGCATTTTGACTAATAAACGAGGGCATTTTGTTTTAATATAACTGCGATTAGGTGTTAAAGAGTGTATTCAAATGTTTCAATAATGTCGTTATCGCAGTGATTAACAGCAATAAATGACAATGTTGCGCAGCCCTAATCTTAATCTCCATCATCACTGCAGCCCTTAACCCCACCGCACTTGATTACGCTCCACCGCAGCGGAAGGACAGTAACGGATCGCCTTTGTCAGCGAGCCGTGTCCACATCAGGCAGTTTTAGATGCAAACGAGGTGCGATTCCTCTTGTGGCGGGGGGCAAACTGCGCTTTTCACCCCCACTGCCTCTTGTTTGTAAAGCCATCGTCAGCCTGAGAGGTTCACTGCTCTAATGGGCGTTATTGACGACGAGTGCGAGATGACACTCCAGTAATTAGTGCCATGTCTCACACCTAACCGTCCGGGGGCCGCGGCAAGTCCACACTTATTCAGACCCTTGAGACGCCAGAGAAAAGACAGAAGTATTTTTATGGCATACAAGTTTATCTTTGATTTATTTAGAAGACACAAGTCTGTTGAGTGATTGACCATATTATGACATTGTTTGCTCATTAAAACATGCTCTGTTTGGAGTTGTACTTGCAGTAATCCTGTTGACGAGACTCATAAAACACTCGGCTTCAAATGTCCTAATTCTGTGACGTCATACGTAGAGTTCTGAGATCTTCCGCGCTGGTTTTAAATCCATTTATCGAAGCCAGACTCGTTTTGGAGCTTCTTTACAACTGCATGCCTGCATTAGCTTTATCTCTCTTTTGTGATTCCCTCTGCTGCCAGTAGATGGAGTGCCAACACCAATCCTCACAGCGGTAAATCGATGTGTGGTTTCAGTGTTTTTAAACTACCGAAGTAAAAGTCACTCAAGTAAGTCATTTAACAATAAAAAATAAAAATAAATATATTATCTGGGGAAGAAAAACAGGCAGTAGTGGAAATTGTCCAGTGGAAATTACAAAAAAGTAAAACAAAAATTATTGTTATTATAATAAGAGTTCATTTGCGAAAACAAATATTTCCACAAAGTTTTGTTCTTTTTGATACCTTCTCCTGCACATATTGTTCATAAAAGTCTCGTTGAGGGGATTCGCTCACGAAGAGATAGAATAATACTTAAAAAACAAGTGCTTTTTTAATTATACACCAGCTACTTGCATTAGAAACTTTCCAAACAAGTTCAGTTTAATAGTTTGATGCACTTATTATCACAACAAAGTGCCTCTCAGTGTGCAGTGGATTACTCTGGAGTCACGTTCACCATTGCCATAACCCCTCAATATCAACCCGAACATCCTGCGAACAGGTCTCCACAAGACGTCTCCCATATTCAGGGAGAAAGCGCTTGACTTTGGCTCATTTTCAGCCTCCTGCCTGCTCCGGTACAGGCCCGGTGTTCGGGGGGCTCTCATAAATTTGTTGAATGGAAGCCAGTGGGTGCAAACCTCCTCTCGCTTCCATCCGCGCTCCAATCACTGCTCCATATATTACCCCGAGTCCTCTGGCAGCGGTCCCACACCCTGCAGAGCCCCTTCACCAGCAGATGCCGAGGTATTAGCTCGTGAATATGCATGGCCTCCGGTTGCGCCGCGCTCAAGTTCGCGTACTCCAAGCCGCGCACGGGAGAATGTACTTTCCGTGCCGCGTTCTGCGCGCCCCGAACGCAGGGAGCTGATTGGATGCGAGCCGGGGCCGCTCTCATCCGCGCGGTCAGGGTGAGAAACTACTGGCAAAAGCTGTAAAACTACGGTACAAAATAACAGCAGGGGCTGACCGTAAAATTGGACAGTACGAGAAATGACCACTTGCAGTATTTCTCGGTAATGCTTTTCTTTTTGTCAAACTATAAAAAGTTATTTCCAACCTGGGGGTTACAATAAAATATATGGCTTTTGTTGATGATAATGGCAGCTCTGTAAATTGTTCCAAACGTATAAATTGCATGAAAAGAAGTGTATAAAACAGAATATGGCACTGTTAGAGATGTATACGTTCAACGATGGCGGCAAAATCACTGTAATTCACTGTTACTTTTAGCACGTTACGTAAAATTCCTCTTCTTCTTCCTTCCTTTTTCAAGAATTTCTAGTTAAAACGACTTAAATTGAAGTTAATTCCCCTTGATATTTAAGTTGTATTTACTTGTTTAAATGTGTTTGTTGCAGTTGATTTCAGTATGTTTCTTCTCATTTCAAGCCGGTGCACTTTATTTCTTTTTTTTACGTGCAAATGTATTTCATTATTTCAAGTTAAAATATCTTTTAATAGCCAGAAATGCCTTGAAATCAGTGAACGCATCATCGTCGCATAAGAAAATAAATACTGTATATCCTGGTCAAAACGCATTCAATCAAGATTCACGTTCTGAATTCAAGGCAAGAAACTCGCTTTTTCATTGTTGCTGAGTGAAATGAATTATGTGCATTAAGCAGTGGAAAGTAACTGTACTGTATTTAAGCAAAAGTATCTGCAAAATGCTTTCGGTGACTACATTTAAGAGCAGTTCTCTGTACTCGCTACTGCACTGCATTCATTTTGAGTTCAAGTTTCAGCTTTGACGAAACCAAAATGACATAAAATTCACAAGAAAATACAGAAAATTGGTGTAAATTGACCCAAAAAAATCGGCCCAATTTTTCATCAAAATCATCACCTTTCATCATACTTTGACTTTTGCCTCTAAAAGTACATTTTCAATGAGTCAAAACGTGTAGATTTTTGGTTGTGTTACGTATAAAGAAGGAGCGCATACAAATATCTACAAAATGGAGTATTTTTTTTCCACTGAATACATTCTGTAACATAAACCCTCTGATCCAACTGCGCGTCACTCCGAGAACAATAAATGAAATGTCGAAGTTTTGAAATGGAGCACATTTTTCCTGCCGCATTTGGCCAGTCTCAGCTCTTTTACTCTAAATATTTCAGAACAGTTTCCGCCTCGCCCCCCTCACCCCCTCCCCCCTCCCCCCCCCTCACCGTCACCCCCACACCGCCCTCACCCCGCCCTCACCCGCCCTCACCCGCCTCACACATAAAGGCCTGGTCCGTGGTCGACTGATTCATTCTGGAGTGAATCGGGATCAGAGCATGAGCATGAGACGAGTTCGGGAGCAGCAGCAGGGGGGGGGAGACGAGAGCGACGAGGGCTCTGGGGATGGAGAAGGAACAGAACAGAAGAAATTGGTCGCTGTAGATTGGAGCCGTGTTGGAAACGGAAATAATTGTGTGACGATGAGAAACTCTGCAGATGTGATTCACAAACCGAACGTGTGCAATGACGTTAACAAAAACGTAACACTTTTATGTTTAGTCGTTTTTAGAAATGAACACAAATGACAACGAGCCCATTAGAAACGGCAGGTCGGGCTAGGCAATGCTAACAAAAGAAGAATATCTCAATGGCGGGAATACAATATTCAGACAATATTGTGTCAATCCAAGAGAATGTGTTAAAAATGCCTTTAAAACACATTAGTGTGTTTATTATCAGACAAATGTGAAATGTCTGTCAAATTAATCCAAAAAGTGCAGAAATATCACCTTTATTTTGAAGTTTACAACGTCACTTTTTTCTTTATGTTTTACTTAAATCAGCTCTTGTTGTAGTATTTTTGTAGAATAAATATATACTGGATATACAACTTTTGCATATCTTCAAAACAACATGCACAATATCTATTTCAATATATTGCTTACTTATACTTATTAGACTGGTGCAAATGTTTGGATGGTGATTCACATTCACACTTAGATGATTGTTTTACATTTTGCTCACTGTAAAACACAATGTCGATCTACAACGGTTGAATAAAAGAAACAGATCCATCGAGTTCCTGTTCAAAAAGACAGAACTGAGAAGCGCCTCGTCACGGGACATTTGCATGTGCTTTTAGTTGTTTTACTGGTGGAAAACGGCTTTGTGACATTTTCAAGCCCACGTGTTTGACCCGGAGTCCGATTTTTGGGAATAATTGAAAGTAAGTACGCAGCGAGCGGTGGGCGGAGACAAGAGGTCGGAATACAACTTTGAGAACGTGAATGATGAGGAAATGCCTTTAAAACATGATTAAAATGTAAAAATAAATAATAAAAAGCCATTTTACATTATATAAGTAACGTTTAAGTTAAAATGTAAGTGACAACACAGTTTAGTGGAGTATATAGTATTTTCTGTCATCAATATTGTCCTGTTTTCAAGCTTCTACACTTTAATGAGCAACAGGTAACAAGCAAAAACATGTAAGGAAAAAAGGACTGTTGACTCCCGAAAACTGGAGAAACGATGAGACAAATTCCCCGGTGTGTGTCGTTGTGCCGCGCGAGGTCGTCCACATTACGCCTCGCGCGACCAGCGTGAACGCCCCTCGCTCCAGTTAGCGGCGCGTTGGGCCGCTCCGGTGATGAATTGTGTCGTTACCAAAACTGCTTACGTCTGAAGGAGTCTGCCCGTGCGATACATTACACACACACACACACACAACAAAACAAACACAAAATTCAGAGAGAAATGTAACTGACCTTTGTGTGTTCAAGGTCGTGCTGATTAAAGCTGCAACTAAAGCGTTCTGGTTTAAGACAGTGGATTTGCAATAAAAAACAACTTGTGACATTTGTTTTTTTGGTGGGATTTTGCAGTTTACAGTTTTGTGCGTTTTCTAAAATACTTGTTTCTAAAATTGTGCTTTTCCCCAAGACAGTTGTGTCAATCATTTGCAATCATTTCTTTATTAAACTTTCTTTTCTTGAGCGATTGTGAGTGAAATATCCTCATTCAGAGCTACAAACGTTATCAGAATCAGAATCAGAAAGAGTTTATTGCCATTGTCAATGAACAAAATTCACAAAAACGTAGGAACTTGTCTCGGCCTTAAGGTGCAACATAAAACACTTGAGTCAATAATAAAACAACATATATTCAATCAAAAAGGGGCAGACAATTAAGAAGACAATTTAAAATTGACTGTAATCTCAAATAAAAATAAAATAGGCATTTACTATGTACACAAGAATTACAGTTACATTTAAAGTTTGTAGTGCAGAAAGTGACAGTGCAGTGAGTGATGAATAGTTGCAGTTAAAGTGGACAGGTGTTTTAGAAGTGTTCATGAGTCCAACGGCAGAGGGAGAAGAAACCATTCTTTCTGGCGGGAGGTTCTGGTCCGGATGGACCTATAGCCTCCTGCCTGAGGGGAGTGGCCTCCTGCCTGAGGGGAGTGGCCTCCTGCCTGAGGGGAAGTGGTTCAAATAGTCCATGTCCAGGGTGAGAAGGGTCAGCTGTGATCCGACCTGCTCGTCCCAGAGCCCTGGAGACGTACAGGTCTGCAGAGATGCAGTCGAGATGGAAGTCTGCAGCCGATCACCTTCCTCAGCAGAACGCACAATGCGCTGTAGTCTCTGTTTGTCCCTGGCTGTGGCTCCAGCGTACCACACGGTGATGGAGGAGGTGAGGATGGACTCAATGATGGCCGTGTAGAACTGCACCATCATCTGCACTGGCAGCTTGGCTTTCCTCAGCTGCCGCAGAAGAGAACTTTTCAGACACTCAAAGTCTCTTTAAAATGTTGCATTCCTTCACTCTCCTCTTATTAATTATTTTAAAAAGTCAAATGATCAAACTGTCGTCTTCGATGCTAACAAAAAACTGCAAACAGGACAAAACTAAAAAATGTAAGAAAAAGTTTCCTGTGGAGAGGAAAGGTACATGATAAACTACAAATGGCAAATAAGCTAAACTAACTCAACGCAATCGTTAACTGTGCAAGGAAAGTTTTTACACAAAAAAGCCCAAACAATTTTGAAGTTTTTTGCCGAAAACTAGGTCTAAACAAGAGGCTTCCTCCTCCACACAGCGTAAACACTTAAATATGGAACACGGTGTGAAAATGCACGACACTGTGCGATACAGAAGTGATTTTACCTTAGCCTTTGTTCACAAACACAGAACTCTGGTGCAGTTTAAGCGGTTAGCATTTTTCTAGCACGTTGTTACACTCCTCACACACCATCCTTCTTCTTTACCCATTGCACCACCTCAACTTAACCTCTCACTCTCTCCGTCTCTGTCTTTCTCCTTCTCTCCTCATTGATCAGTTCACAGTGGATTAACTCCACGCTCCGAGATCAGCGTCTGACCCGAGTGCAGCTAAACAAGCACCAGCAGCTAATTGAAAGACAGTGTTTGGACCGACTGGATTACAGCGCTCCACTCCTCCTCCTCCTCCTCCTCCTCCTCCTCCTCATGTTATTACACGGATAAACAGCCGCACACGGAGACGTACGGGCGGCTTTTGGATGCATCAGAACTAAAACAGAACTGCACCCACACCAACGTTGAGAGAAGTAAACAAAAAAGCGAGCCGTCAACACAAACGGGGGGATTTTGCATAGGTTCAAGGCTTCGTTTTGTTATGCAAGTCAAATTCCACTCTGTGACTTTGTGAGGCTGCTTTTTTAAAAACGATGTAAATGTGTTTGGACGGTGCAGAGGTTGAGCAGGGTTGAAATGAAAGCTGTATTAAAAGAACAGCTCTTGAAAAGTGATGCAAACACTGAACTCCAATCTGACCCAGGCCAGATAAAAGCAAAGAAATCAGCTGCATACTGTACAGAGCTGCACTTTACTGTAACTATTGCTATTGATTACACTGGACATTATCTGTGCTTGACGACGGTACAACGAGTAATCAACAAATGCACAATGTGAATATGATCGCATTTGTTTTCTTGATTTTTTTGGTTGCGTTACTGACACTACGTTACGCTTCCAGATGAAGTATTGATGTACACACACACGGGCGTATATTTTTATAAACGCATATTCGCCGCCCTTCGTTTTATAAAAAGTATTGCGAACAAATATACATCCATCCACACAAACCTGTATAATTGTGCGCATAAACATGCCAGACCAAAAGTTAGACCCAATCTGTCCAATAAGACTGTAACGCATTCCTTCTGAAGCAGTAGTTGGGTTTGCAAAATCGAGAAAGATGAAAGCACTTGCACAAACTAAAGTAGCACACTTCTCAAAAGGATCCGTGTTGTCCACTGTCAGGCATAAACAAGGACGCATGTGTGACGTGTATTCATTCACTGTAAAAAGTGACGTTTGGGAACACCGGTTACACATGTCCACACTCAAACACAAAACCGGAGCTGACCAAAAGCACAGTTTTCCTCCGGTTATGTGTGGATGACGGCTACTTGTGTACATGGCCTCAGTTCCAATGATAAAGCTGGCACAATGATTAAGGCATGTTGCATTTCAGTCCATGCAGTATAAAATGTATACAGCAAATCCGAGTTTTCTATTCAGAAATCAATGGGGCAATTGTATTTGACACAGAGAACAGCCTTTTAGTTTGTCTCCAAGAGGTAAAATATGAATGTATTTTCCCACAATGCACACATGTCAAACTCAATTTCAATACAAAGGAAAATTCTTCACTTTACAAACATGTAACACAAATATATTCAGACAGACCTCAGCCTGCTCAGGGGCACAGCACTGGGTTGTACTCTGTCACACCCACTTCTTCCACCCGTGTTGCATTTTTCCACATGTATTTAAGATGTGTGCTAAATTGTGGCCACATGGGGAAATTATCAGCATTTATATTTCCACTAGTGCGAGAAAGTAGTCGCCGCCCCCGGTCCCCCCTGTGAGCAAATGCATACAGAAGTACAGACTTTATTGACATGTCTGTACAGCGCAGAAGAGAAGAAGAGAAGAGCCGGGGGATCTTTCCCAGAGATCACCCAATGAACACCCAAAGAACACCCAAAGATCACCCAGAGATCACCCAATGAACACCCAAAGATAACCCAAAGATCACCCAAAGATCACCCAAAAGAACATCCAAAGAGCACCCAAAGAACACTCAAAGATCATCCAAAGAACACCCAAAGATCATCCAAAGATCACCCAAAGAACACCCAAAGAACACTCAAAGATCATCCAAAGAACACCCAAAGATCATCCAAAGAACACCCAAAGATCATCCAAAGAACACCCAAAGAACACCCAAAGATCATCCAAAGAACACCCAAAGAACACCCAAAGAACACCCAAAGATCATCAAAGAACACCCAAAGATCAGAACACCCAAGATCATCCAAGAGAACACCCAAAGAACATACACCCAAAGAATCATCCAAAGAACACCAAAGAACACCCAAAGAACACCCAAAGAACAGCCTCAAAGATCATCCAAAGAACACCCAAAGATCATCCAAAGATTCATCCAAGAACACCACAAGATCCATCCAAAAGAACACCCAAAGAACACTCAAAGATCATCCAAAGAACACCAAAGATCACCCAAAGAACACCCAAAGAACACCAAGATCATCAAAGAACACCAAAGAACACCAAAGAACACCCAAAGATCATCCAAAGATCATCCAAAGAACACCCAAAGAGACACGCCAAAGAACACCCAAAAGAACACCAAAAAACCAATCCCAACAACAAAGAAAATCCACCCAACAGAAAAAACCCCAAAGATTCAATCCCCCCAGAACAAACCACCCAAGGAAAACAACACCCAAAAGGAAAAAAAAAAAAAAAAAAAAATCAATCCAGAACACCCAAAGAACACCCAAAGAACACCCAAAGAACACCCAAAGAACACCCAAAGATCATATGTAAAACACAAACTAGTTTCAATCATTTTGATAAAGACCCTTCAAAGACTATTCCTGCGCGATACAAATGTTTTATTGGCATTGACTCTTGTTCAAACGCAGTTTTAATACCGATTGGAATCTGATTGGGTATTTTCTGACATACCTGCAGTGCTGTATCTGGAAACAATATTTGTAAGATTTGCTCGGCTGCATTACATTTGACACATGTGAAGTCGACTTTCCCTTTGTTATAAATGAAGTGCAGTGTTACATGCAATTCAGCTGCGGAGCCAGACTTCAAAACCCCCCTGTCCAACTCACTCAGAAACCACAGCCCCTGATGACGAATCTGGCAAGAGCAACAGCACATGAACTAGAAACTAATTTGATGAACGCGCAAGTAAAAAAAAAAAGAAATGAGAAAAACCCTCCACTGGCTCGTGCCTTTCGCTCGCTGCCTCGACGTGATGAAAACCAGCCGTGCTTTCTGCCCCTCGAATGAGCTCAGTATTTTCCACGGTCCGGGAAGAGGTAAAGAAAAACGACCCAGTGATCTTGAATGCATCACAACCCCACGCCGCCGCCGCCCCCCAAAAAGTGAAATATTTAGGCAGCCAACGCAGAGAAACACGCACCTCTGCTTCAAATATTTAGGCCCGAGTCGAGCCTTAGACCGCGCTTCGCTCTCTCCAAGGCCGCCCATCAATAATGCACCCGGCTTCGACATCGCGGATCAAAGCCAAGGGAGGCGTTCGTTGGCGGGAAAAGGGGGCCGGGATGGAGCGGTTTTGGCAAGTTTTTGGACATTTTGGAAGATCATTAAACTAATTTATGACGTATGCGCTGACAAAATGCTTCCATATGTAAATGAACGGCTCATTAAAGACCAGACGCGGCAACGCATTTCATCATAGCCGCCGTGTTTTGAACAAAGTTTCTGAGGCCCCGTTCTAATCTCACTTGGGGACGTTTTATGGGATGCCGTGGTCGGTAATAAAGATGTCGGGCTGGTTTCTGCGGAGGTAAACATTGAGGGGAAAGCAGCCGGTTCCAATAGAGGAGGAGACGGACATCCAGACTATGCATTATGGATTAACGTTGTATACAGTTCCGAAGTCAGAGCGATCGGTCCAGATTCTTGAACTCGACGACCTTCATCAAAAGTTAAAGCTCACACCAAACGGTTGCTTTTAGTGTGTTTTGGGACGCGCGCAATTGTTTTGATCACGTGAATCCCGAAACATTTTCATGAACAGTTCTATGAGAGATTAAAAAAACAGCATACTTTTTAACAGTTTGGAGCGTTCAACCATCAACCCGAAGCTTGATTTTGGAGTTTGATCTAAGCTCTCTTTACGTGCTGGACGGGAGGGATTGGTTGTAGGGTATGATCGTTTAATATTGCACACTGAAATGATGTAAATAATGTGTCCAGTGTAATGGGAAAGGACTGAATGAATGAATGAATGAAGCTTTGTGCTCTGTGCTTTGTGAGGAGCGGCTAAAGAGACCTTGAGATACTGCTCTCATAACAGAGTTTCACTTTGTGTCCGGTACAAACTGGTTTCATTGTCTCTCCTTGCTCAACCTTTCCCGTGTGAAGACCTCTGTATACAAACTGTAATCAGCACAGCGTCTTTGGGGAAGGTTGGAACTCTGCACCTGGTGGTCTTATATCTTCCCCCGCTTTTTTCATCGAATTAAACAGTTTTTGTTGGAATTGTTCATTCATTTCCAGAACACCGGTCCTCTATTTTACTTGTGATTCCTGGGGAGTGACTGTCCGTGGTCCTAGAGTGTGCTTGTGATGTGTTCTGCATTGTTGTTTCAAATAACTTAAATTACCTTTTAATTGGTTCATCAACCTGTTCCTTTTCTAAATAAAATGAAAAAAATAAAATAAAATAAAATAAATACAATAAAATAAATAAAATAAATAAAATAAAATAAATAAAATAAATAAAATAAATAAAATAAATAAAATAAATAAAATAAATAAAATAAATAAAATAAATAAAATAAATAAAATAAATGAAATAAATGAAATAAATGAAATGACTAAAATAAAGTGTTGCAAATCAGTCTTGGGAGATGTCTGTTGACATATTTGTCGAGGGATTGTCCAATTTGTCCATTTTAAAATGTACGACAAATGTGTCCCACGATCACCTGAGCCCACTCCCCGACAGTAGGGCCATCTTTGTCTCATTTCATCTAAGGTTCCTTTGGTTTTAAGTCCCACATGCACAGTTTGAAAATCAAGTGGCACTCCAATATTCAAGTCCCTATTTTTCTTGTAAATATCAATACATCAACTATATTTTGAATTGGGTCAAGCCGACACCTTGACTTATTTGAATACAGCTCATTGGACTGTGACAAGAAATCCATGATGAACAAAGCAGGTTGTCATCTTTAAACCCTCCACTGCCTCTTTATTTATGGCCAGTGCTAAATGCATCGCCTCTGCTGCAAAAGGACTGAGGAGCCACTGCCAACAGAGGAACTACCCGTGTTTGGCCCCGGTCCCAGAACAGAATCTCCAAAAGAGGCTGTTATAAAGAGCGTGACTGGTGCATTATAGGGCCAGCGTTTTCAACTGCATTTCACCTTTTGAACTTCGCTTCATTTTTCGCGTGGCTGTTAATGCGTCTAATTTGCTGCACACCACCATCCATTTGAATTATATAGAAGAGCTTGTATTTTTAGGTTCTAATAAGCTTAATTCTAATTAGCCATCATTTTGTACCAACCACAGAGGACTGATTTTCTCACTTTACTCCCACATCCCTTTAAGTCAATTAGATTCTTTTGTATTTGCCACAGTAGTTAAAAAGTGTGAAATGCGTAAATGTGAATAGTGAATACACTAATTGAAAATTGTATAATATCATGTCCATAAAATTAACACTGGAAAAAAAGAGATGTTTTACCATAACTACATTTTGATGCCAAAAAGACATATTGTGCATACACTAGAGAATACACACAAGCCAAAGGGAACATAATCAAACAATGTAAAACAAGTATCAAGGAAGTACGTATATTATTGGCCTTGAAAATCTTTACTTTGAGATCTCATGTTTTACAATTGGACTGGCAACAGTGGGAAATACCAAGAGAAAAACAAACAAAAGCTAGCTTGATGGCGAAAATGTTCAGAACGAGTCTGGTATGATTCATGGATCTAAAAACAAGGGCTGACTCCCGGATCTCTGCCTTTGACATCACAAATCTGGGAACCTTTGAGAGTGTTTTTGTGAGGCTCAGAAAAGACGACCTCGTAAACAGGATTAATGAAACGAGCATGAATGAAGCTAAATTCAGCTCCAGGTAGGTTTTTGATGAGGGAACAATGTTATAACATGGTAAAAGCTCAAAGAAGGCAGTAGGTCTATAACAAGACTATACCAGGTCTAAACTAGACATATAAAGGGGTGAGAATGGATCCAAATGTTAGTTCTAGACATGTTGCCACGATAAATAATGCCACATAAACTTTGCCTAAACAGCTCAAACAACCCAAGCTTGTCCAATTTACATCTTAATGGCCACATTCCTTTGAGATGAAAAAGGTTGTTTTCTCCTTTTTCAGACAAACAGCTAAGCGTCTTTAGTATGATCGGCTTGTGGACTTGTTTGGCAGATTCACAGCATCCAGAGCCTTTGAATATTTCATTGGACACAATGATATTTGACATTTGAGTGTTTAGCGCTGGAGGGGAATGCGATTTCAGGAGAAGCGCTGCAGTGAGTCGGGGAGGCCACAGCTCGGCGCAGGGACTGCATTGTTGACCTTTCAGTAATGAGGTCCTCTCTGTGCGCAGCAGATAGACATTTCCGGACCAAAAAACACTCTTAATGTATTCTGTGGCAGCCGAAGCAGAGATGGAGCAAGATGCAACACTCAAGACTTTAATAATGGACTCAAGATCATGGGATTCTTAAGAAAGGTCAAACATGGAAGCTACAGCAACATTGTTATTGCAGTATTTACTTTTCTAATCCGTGGCTAGTTTAGTAGGTCTTTAGTTCATTACAAAAGCAGCTTAAATGCGTCCTCTTCACAGTAAAATGGTTCTGCCGAGAGGACTTTCTGCGTAGTTGGATGTTCTGCCCGAGTTTGGCCCCGTCTGCATTGAAGGGTGGATCAAATGCAAAGGACACATTTCCGTACGGAGGAGCAATATCGCGTAAAGCAGCCGCAGTACATCCAGGACCCCGCTGCTTGGCCGGTGGTGGGCGGATGTTGCGTGGATTTAACCTGTCAAACCAATGACCTTCATGTCCTCTTTCTCTCCGTAAATCCCCTCTTTGGTCTTATACTTCGTGCATATTCTCTGAACACACCCAAAATCATCTCAAACCATCTCAATCGAACCTGAAACCTCCAAAAGACCTAACGTGACTTGCCCTTCTTCGAGCATCCAGCCTTTTCTTTTTGCTGACCGTATTACAAGCAGCACAATATACCACTGTTTATATATATATATAACTAATTTAAATTCATGACCAAAAAAAAAAAGCAAAAAAAAAAGCCGAACTCCGCGTCGTGGCCAGAATGGGTTTTTTCTTGTTATCGAAAAGCAAAGAAGTGCTGACTCCACGGGCAATTACGGCCAGTCAAAAAGGTTCAGCCCAGAGCCACACGCGAGAGAAAACATATCAATCTGAGCTTAATGGCCGACTCGTAAACTCCTTCACTGCGTCAATTTGTTTAGAAGAGGAGAGGTCGTGCAATGAGCCGGATTCATCGAGAAGGAGGAAGGGCCGCGGCTTTCTGATGCTGCTGCCAAAGTAATAACACGGAACAGAACCCAATTAGAATTTATCAACGACTGTGGATTTTCTTTTTGAATTCTTTGAGCGAAAATAGCTTAAAAACACCAAAGCAGGTACAGTACGTTGTTGTGTTCTTTGACACTTCAATCGCACCAGATAGAGAGCAATTTATTCATTTTATTTTTTTGCTATTTTATTTTTTTATTAGCACATAGAACATCAATAAAAACAAAACGACTGCTAGACAACAACAGAAGGGGAAAAAACCCACAAAAACCCACAAAGAACGAGCGGGACCAGGTCGAACATAAGAAGCAAGTAAAGGAGAAAACAGAGCAACATGTGGCTACTTCTCCATGGAGATGTTGCCGTTTTACCAGGAATGTTCCACAATATGGCATTAAACCTACATGCCCCACATTTTTATGATTAAAGCTGTCTTTATTGCTCGAGAACACAAAGAAAAACCTGCATTCTTACACTGAGCAGCCGCACCGCTCCACAGATCTGACCTGTGACACGGCCAAAGTGGCGTTACCCGCTTGTCTTCACGGAGCTTTCTGTGGAGCACCAGAAAGTTACACAGTGCCCCTTTACCAAAGCGTTTTACATCAATCTAAATAATGATGCAACGACATTTGTCAAATCAGGGAACCAAAAACACAATTTCACTTGTTGTTTCTTTGCATGAATAACACAAAATGAAGGAGGAAGTTCTTCATAAATGGCCTCATCCTCGCCTCACAGAAAGGTCACAGGTTCCGTTCCCAGACCAGGTAGACTTAAAATATGTTTTTTCTATTCCAAATTGAACTGTTATTCATAAAACTAGATCCCAGACACAAGGGGTCCCCAAAGGGATGTCAAGAGGAATCGGTTACACACATACACACACATAAAACACAATCATCGTGATCGTTTTAAGTAAGAATTAGTCACTTCTATTCAATCTATTCGAATGCTTTTCAATCTGCAGTTTGTGTCACATGATCTCTTTTTCCATTCAGAAAGAGGTCATAAACTGGTCACATGAGAAACCACTGACGATATATTACAGGAAATGAAAGGAAATTAATTTGAGATTTGACTGTTGTTTGGTCAAGGTGTCAATAACATAAAAAACATGGTTTCTTCTCACAATAATAACATCCTTTCATTTAAACGTGATATTGCCTGTGCTGCTCATACACACGTCTTAAGGGTTCATGTCAGTGGAGCTTTCCAGAGTAAATAATGATCCAAAAAAATACAAAACCCCCACACCAGCTCGAGTGCTGCGTGAACCATGTCAGAAGTAAGCACCTCCTGCCGCTCTCTCTCCTGATTGCTCCAAACACCAGGAGATGGAGTGATTATTTTCCACCATTTTCCAATTAAATTCCTGCGCGGTGATTGTGTGAGCGTGGCCCGCAAACTCCCTGTAAGTCCCCCCTCTGCGCAGCCTGCCCGGCGGCGCTAATCTGTCGGTGAGAAGGTCAGAGGAGCAGAGCGGCGACTGGAGCTGCGCTTGATAGAGGGGGGAGATATGACACGGCCTCCCCCCCCCCGCCTCCCCGCCCGACACGGACCTCTCTCTCTGGGTGTGGAGCGATGCGGCGTGTCCCGGGGTCCTGTGGCGATAAGGAGCTCCCAGGAGGGCCTCTCTGTGGCCCTTATCATACTGACAGCATTAGCCCGGCGTAGCGGTGTGCACACGCGTCACAGTCGGGCAGCGAGGGGCCGACAACACGAGCGCCGGCCCCTCCGTCTCGAGGAGGCACAAATACAGCCACTTCCTCTTGTGGATCGGAGTGAGTTTGGAACAATGTGCAATCATTCATTCGGTTCTTTTAAGGCCGGCATACATGATTTACAAACAGTGAAAGTATGAAGTAAATGTATTTAACTCGCTCACAAAGCAGTTGACACTTTGCAGTATTTAAACGCAGGAATATTTGAACAGTTGGTTTCAACAGGGATTAATCTGCACCGAATTATAACAAAAAAGAGGGGATTAAACTTTAGATTAGGAGTATTTAAATGATTTGTTCACACAGAATATGTAATTATAATGATGTCACGTTCTCAAAATGACTTGTTGGCCCCTGGTGCCACACTTTGGGACACCACGGCGGAAACGGTCTGGACACGCCCCTGTTTTGTAGCGAAACACGGATTAAGCGTCATCGCACAGACAACGAGCGCTCAAACCAATTAATTTAGTGACGTCAAGGCTTTTAATTCCAATGAATTTCTTCACAAACTGCAACTTGATTTGTGTAAAAATATAATTGATATTTCGAACAGACATTATCCCACCCAATAAACTAAAACAAATCTTCTTCTTATTATTATTATATATTTTTCTTTACATAGATCAGTTGGTTTTGTGTACGTTTTTGTTGCTGTATCTTTAGAAAACAAATAAATAGACAAAGAATAAAATAAAATCATAAAAATCGGTCGCGCAGATTTCATAATTGAGCTCGATAATTAGTTTAGCCAGTTTCTTTTAATAAGTGCCCTTGAGCAAACTGGCTGACGTGTGAACAATCAGATTACTCACATCACACGGCATTTCAATAATCTGATAACTCCAGAAATCAGATAATAATCAGATAATAAAGATTTTAGGTGCATGAAAACATAGCCCGTGTATTACCAGTTTTATTAGACTGATTTCTATAATTGTCGGTGTCTTTCTTCAGTCTTATAAAGGCTTGGGACCAGCACAGTCGATCTGTGTCGATCTTACTTCACTGTTGCTACGGGGATAGTGTTGCTGGAAGGAAATATGTCAAACAAAAACAGAAACGCCACAGACACTGAACATTTCCGAGCCGTTTCCACCGACGCCGGCCTGTTCCTGCGCCGCAAAACCGTCTCCACAGTTTATTTCCGCCCAACGAGGGAGATATTGGACAATTACCACAAACAAACAAACAAACAAACAAACAAACACACCAGAAAAAGTTTTGCAACAGAAAGTTAAAAGATTACACATCTGCAATCCATTTTAATCCTAATTTAAGTTTGAATATGTTTCTTTCAACCCACAAATACTTCATTATCTACTATAATAAGCTTGACTTTGAGAAACTTGACTGAATAAACACTTTAAACTTGCACATCCGTCATTCTTTTATCCACTCAATTTCCATTACAAAGATTTACCATTCGGTGTTGCTCAAAAAGCTTTCAACATGTGCCATTTTCCTCGCATGTCTCCCCCACAAAATACCTTTTTCCAGCCAGGATAAGAGGAAAACACGACTGGAAATCTAATCTGAATTGATATTTTGGTTTTCGTTGGTAGTTTAAGGCTTGGCTTTGTGATTTTGGACCAACACGCTGTGATTTTTTTATATATATATATTTTTTTACCAAATTACATCTAAAAAATACCTTTGACAAGCTTCTGTTGGATATCGCAAGCTGGAGATTGGAGGAAATAAGTTCAGTTAACGAGTCCAGTGAAGAAATTCCCCCAAAAGCAAAAGAGTTTCATCCAAATATTTAAGATCCGTCACGATGTTGTTGGAAAAAAAAAGAATTAGGGTCATTTTGTGCATCTGCTGGGTGTTTTTTTTAGTCATTGTTAGCCGGGGGGGGGGCGCGCCTGTGCACGTTCACATCCTCACCTCCCACATCCCACATCCGCGGTCGTTTCTGGGGGCTTTTTCACGTTTTCCCCTCAGCCACGCCACACACCAGAGGGAACTCAATCACAGAGCAGATTATAGATGGCATCAGCGTGAGGCGAAACAGGCCGCTGCCGTGGAGATAGGATTAGAGACAGGAAAGTCCACCTCTTACAGGGTTTTGAACATCATCACTTCATCATTTTATACTTTTACTGAGCCCGTCATCAGCCAGGGTCCGTCATCAGAAAGGGTCCGTCATCAGTCCGTCTCCGGTCGTGTTGTCTGGATTTGTTTTGTTGTTTATAGCATAAAACATGTCAAGCATAAAAAGCATAGGTGGTGTTGTGGAAAAATCACTTAAGATAGTGAAAGAGACGTAAGGTAAGGTAGAACGAAGTTGTTTTGATCAAAGGTGAATCTTTTTTTTTGCCGTGCGCAGCCAAAATGTCTCTCCTACAGACAGAAGTTCTCTCCCTCCCGAACTGACTCGAGAACAAAGGCGAGTCCAGCTTACAAAGGCATCAGTTTTCCGGTATGCGCAGCACAAAGTCGTAAGAATGTAATGGATTTCACAGGTGTTATTCTCCGGGTCATAGGTCGTCAGATCACTCACCCAGAGGTGTCCCCATGCCCCTCCACAAGGGCGCCCGACCTAATCCTCCACACGCATCAATTACTAATCAAAACAGAGACTGTGTTTCACCAAAAGGGGGCTCAACACACCAGGCACAGGGCAAAGGTCACGGAGTTGACCATATGAACCTAAGAACATGACATTTTCCATTACAGTGGTCTTTTCCTCAAACATAAGTCTAATGCTGTGGACCATTCCTTATCTAGCACCACGGAGATACGCAAGTGACGGACGCCACCAGGCTATGTTCCAGGTCAGATCTGTGGAAAGGCGATTTTGTAATTGAATAAATGCAAGAGAGATCAGTTCAATCGCATTCTTTGGAAAGTCTTGGACAAACAGCACTTTAATGGGAACGAGGCTCCACTGAAAAGACATCTGCATGATGTTCTCACACATCTCAGAAGCTAAGCAGGGATGGGCCTGGTTAGTACCTGGAGGGGAGCACTGGAGTGCCAGGGTCAGTGCAGGGTCGTGCCAGGGTGAGTGCCAGGGTCAGTGCCAGGGTCAGTGCCAGGGTCAGTGCCAGGGCAGTGCCAGGTCAGTGCCAGGGTCAGTGTGTGCTGGTGTATGAAAGAGAGTGTGTTTGTGAGAGAATGTGGGACAACGGATGGAAACGCGCACAATCCGCAGTGAGTGGAACGTATAATACAAACAATACATCTAATATAAGCAACACAAGAAAACTGGCTCTAAAATTGGAAGAAAAGGGAAGAATATATTTGAAAAAGTGAACAAATCATACATGAGAACATTTTGTATCACAAAAGAGCAAAGGCCTGGACAACGACAGTGCTGAACACTCTTAGCACCACCCGCACTCCTCCGGTCTCACTGTTATGACTTCTTAACTTTTTTACTTTCTTAATGTTGTTCCAACCTTAATTTAAGAGAAAAAGTTCTTGACTCGACTAATTATTCCTTTTTTACAAAACATTTGAATGTAATTTCACAAAAAATGTCCAACAAACACTTATTCTATATTTAATTGATTTGTATTTACGATTTGTCACAGCAAATATCTTAAAAGTTGCATCAACTAAAACGCCTCAAATGTTGATGCATTGTTTAAAATACTTATGCTTTTTGGAAATCTCCTTGGAAACGAGACTTACAGTAAAAATACAAACAAGAAATGTGAACTGGTGGGGGAAGCAGGGGCTGTTTCGTGTGCAGAACCTTTAACAAACTTATCCTCACTTTCCTGGCACATTCTGCAATGATTACACATCTTTGACTTTCCTGACACTTGTGTAGTTGCATGTCTGTGTAGGAGATTGCGTCATCAAAAAAGAGATGTTTAAAAACTCCACTGTATCGCCGCGTTAACACCGAAAATAGCTTCCAATTCGCTCACTTTTATAACTGAGGAACTGAACCCACTGTTATTCCCCGCCTGACGTAAAACTTGACTTCCCGCGCGGAGGCTGCAGCTGTCACGTCGAGCTCGTCTGTGATGTAAACGTTAATGCCGGTGTCTGCGCGCGCGGGGCGGGAACAAGGCGCGATAATTTCCCTGCCGAGGAGCGCTAACGGCCAACAGCTAAAGTCCCTGTGTTCCTTTAAACGGCGGATGAAAGACTCGCGCTTCTGCCTGTCTTCTGTCGCGCTCTGCTCCTCCAGGGCCGGCGGGGCGAGGGCGAGGGCGGGGCGCGGGAGGAGGAGGAGGAGGAAGGGGGAACGTGATCAAGCAGAGGTAGTCTTATGAACAATGTGTCGGATTGTTCAGTTCAATCAAACAGTGGCCTAGTTACAAAATGACAACAACAAAGAATGAAACCGAGCAGAAAGAAGAGCAATGTTACTTCAGTTTATAATTAGCACTGATAGTTTAAAGCAGGTGGGGGAAAGGGACAAAGTACACAAGGAAAAGTACTGTAGTTAAGTACAATTTGTATGTATCTGTACTTAAAGTGCCTCTGACAGGTTTTTACGATTTTCTAATTTCGACTTTATTTAGTGTGTTTGTACCTGTTGTACATATAAAAGATAGTTTTACACCAATCGAGCAGGTATTTGTGGAGAAAAGTTGAAAAAGCTGTAGAAAATGACAGGAAGTGACATCACACAAGGGGCACGCATTCTAGTTTATGCAGAATTTACAAAAAAAACAACTTTTTTGACTCTGTAAACATGAATTCAACAGAATAAAGTCGCTCTCATATATTTTTTGGGTCAAATAAAAAACATTGTCACATTAGAGGAGTTTTGGCCCAGTGTTTGCTGGGTAATTTCCTAGTGTGATGTCATCAATTACAAACAGGAAGTGAAATTATAAACCTAAAAAATGTGCTATTCTGGGATTACATTTTAATACTCTTTTAGCAAAATTCTAAATATATTTATCTTAACTGCATTTTAGTTCAATGAGTCGTGCGACCTGTAGGGGGCGCTTTAAATCATTTTTTACATTGGACACTTACTGTTACTTCACTTTCTGAGAGCAGGTATTTGTACTTTCTACTGCACAACATGTTTGAAATGGACTGAAAAATAGAAAGTACTTTTGCATGAGTTCAAATGTTATTTGTAGTACAATCTTTTACTCAAGTACATTTTTTGTGTACTATTTCCCCCCCTGTACTTTTACTTAAATAACCAAACTGAATGCCTCTTCCCCCACAGTTTCAAACGTTACACAAAAACATTTGAATAACACGTATTACACTGCAGACATAGCCGCCCTTTTATCCGTTAAGACATCGTTTTCTTACTTAATATGCTCGTTTTTATGTGTCCTTCTGATGCCATTATGAAATTGTCGTGATTATTCCATAAATGAACTCGTTTCGCGTCCCATGACCTTTCTGAATGTGTTTCTGTGAGTCTGTACTGACTTTCCCAGTTTAACGTCAGTGCATCAGATTTGTCTTTTGTAACAGAGGAATTGAAAAGGAAACAATCAAGATAAAGAAGTGCATAGGACAATAATAACTACAGACTATTTTATTTGTCTGTTAGAGATGATTTTTTTCAGTTTGTTGAGTGGTCAAATCATTATTTCTATTGTGTTTTTTTGGCAGAAAAAGTAAATTATGCTGATGGTAATTGTCTAGATTTAGCATTATTTCAGATTTACAGATAATAAAAAAAAAAGCTTTAAAAATGGTTTATTTTGCCATGTGTAAGTTACAAAAAGAATATCATCTCCTCTGGCACTGGACTGAATATTTGTGTGGTTACTCATAAGGATACTAATAAAGATTTAGAATTTGATGCCGCTGTTTTTACTGTTGTAGACGAATTCCAGTTTGTGTTTTCGTCACGGTAACTAACTGGTGAACTTCCCTGCGATCAGCGTGCCTCGCTCTTAATGTATTGAAACAGCAATAGAAATCGGCGGCGGCGGCGGCAGCGGGACAAATAGCGGCCGAATAAACCCACGTCGGACCATCTCTTCATGTTGCAACAGCTTGGACAGCAGTTGCAGCATTTGAAGCGCTGAAAA
This sequence comes from Chaenogobius annularis, assembly GCA_015082035.1. NCBI lineage: Eukaryota > Metazoa > Chordata > Actinopteri > Gobiiformes > Gobiidae > Chaenogobius > Chaenogobius annularis. The sequence continues at coordinate 26,328 of BJKM01000451.1, read as the reverse complement.
ATAAATAAATAAAATCCACGGCATTCCCAAGAACCCTAATCCCCGCGGAGCTTGGATTTATGTTTTATACTGTATTTTTTTTCATTTCTGCTGACCACAGTGGTCCATGCAAGAGCGTGCGCGCGGGACATGTTTGCGCGGGCGCGGTATCGAGCCACAGCGATCCCCCCGGTCGGCGCGTGAAGTCGTCAGCTTTTAAATCAAGGTCATTGTTGTTTAAAGACGCGCGCATCTGCAAAACGTCTCTCCGCAAGGTTTTGAGCAACTGTTGTAGCCGAAAGACACGAGGATAAAGAACGAGACGCGAAAGAAAGGTCTAAAATATTCACGGGCAGCTCGTTTCAGATCTTTGGGAGATAAGGTTTGCAGACGGAGACGCTTTGGACCCGTACACTGAACTGAATGTTGTCTTGAAGATGCATTTTGAAGATAAATGTTGCAAAATAAGGTAATTAAACATGCAAATGAATAAATGAACAAGCATACGATTATTAAAAAGGGACATAAAACAAGAACAGCTGGCCTTATTAAAATGTGCAGCCGCTAAACGATGAAATGAAGTAAATCCAGCTGTTTGAATCTTTCCACACACCGTCACTTTACAGTCCTTTCTGATACTCAAAGTGCCTCGGACAGGTTTTTACAAGGTTCTGATTTTGACTTTATTTGGTGTATTTCTACCTGTTGGACGTATAAATGACAGTTTTACACCAATCGAGTAGGTATTTGAAAGATCTGTGGAAAATGACAGGAAGTGACATCACACCAGGGACGTTCCTCATTCCGGTCAAAGTTTACGCAGAATTTACACAAAGAAACAACTTTTTTGACACACTAAACATTTATTCAACAAAATAAAGTCTCTCTCATATATTTTTATTTGTCAAATAAAAAAAAAAGTGACATTAGGGGAGTTTTGGCCCAGTGTTTGGCGGGTAATTTCTTACTGTGATGTCATCAATTATTAACAGGAAGTGAAATTATAAATTAAAAACATCTTGCTAGTCTGTGATAACATGAATCTTTTAGAAAAAAGTCTAAATATATTTATATTTATATAAAACTGCGTTTTAGTTCAAGGAGTCGTCTGGCTGCGCACCGGCTGCGCACCGGCTGCTCGCACCGGCTGCGCACCGGCTGCTCGCACCGGCTGCGCACCGGCTGCGCACCGGCTGCGCACCGGCTGCTCGCACCGGCTGCGCAGCTGTAAACACAGCCTCTTGCGCTGTAGATAAAGTCGCAGGGAGCTCGTCTGCATCTGCACTCACAGACACAGCACCGTCTCCACTCGCTCCAACCCAAACACGCTCGTTCTGACAGTGTCTGACGCCACAGAGCCAGCGGGGTGAGGAGTGTGAGGCGGAGAAACAGAGGAAGAGGGAGGAACAGATAAACAAGGGGAGAGAGAGAGAGAGAGAGAGAGAGAGAGCAGAGATAAAGGTTAAAGCAGGAGAGAGAGAGGGAGAAATAGAGAAGGAATGACTGAGAGAAAAAGAGATGAAGAGTATCAGATACAGATGGATAAAGAGAAAGAGCGAGAGAAAGCGCGAGGATGAGAGAGAGACAGTGAGAAGGTCGGCGAGATTGAGAGAAAGAGAGAAAGAATAACTGAGAGAAAGAGAGAGAGGGGGAAAGAGAGTGAGGATGGCAGAGAGAAAGACAGAGAGAGAGACAGACAGAAAGATAGAGGGAAAGTAAGGATAAAGAAAGATAGTAATATAGAAAGAGAAAAAGAAGAAAAGATCCAGAAACAAAGTATTAGATATAGACAGATCGAGATAGAGATAGATCGATGGAGAGAGAGAGAGAGAAGGTTTAACACTGAAGAGCCAAAAAAGTTGAGAGAGCAGTAAAAACAGGAGACGAACACGAGTCTGGAAAGTTCAGTTCGAAAGAGTCGAGCTGACGAAACGGGAACTATTTAGAGGCGACGAATTGTAAATGATCCAAATCCACTCGATTGAAGGGATCAACTGTTTGAGGCTTTCCTTGTTGACTGTTTTCTTTTTTTAAATTTTATTTTCTTTTTTGTCAATTTGTTGGGGTTGTATGGGTTGGGCAGGGGATGTGCAGGATGAAGGGAAAATGTCAATGTAACTCCAAATTCAAAAGTAAAAAGAGCGGACCTCAGGGGCCGGTCTCCTACCTGCAGCTTTACACAGCAGAACAGATTCCTTGAACTCTTTCTCATGTGCAAGTCAAGGCTCAGGCGTGTTTTTAGCCGTGCAGCCACGGAAACGGGTTTGATGTGTTTGTATTGTATTGTTCTGCCAAGCGCTTGCATGAATCGTGCTCTACAAATAAACTTTGCTAATAAGATTGACTGTAGTGTTTATCGGGAGGACAGCTGGACAAAGACGATAACACTCATTCACTCATTCACATCTGAATGGAACACTGAACAAGCTGCACTGCCGGCAGCTTAAGTATGATCATGTCCTCTGGAATCTCCCTCGCTCTTCTCCTCTCACTGTCATGTCCCTCTCCTTCCCTCTCTCTCTGCAGGGGGGCATACAGTTCTGTGATGAGAGCCTTCGGGGGGAGCTGTGCCCATGTGTTGGTCATAAACCTCTGGCTAACCTCCCCGCTAGCTACAACGCGCTCACTGATGTGTGCATGTTTACACTGTGGGGCGGAAAATCGGCGCCTAATTAAAATTGGCTCATAACGTCAGAGTTTACGAGACGGGGAGGCCGATCGGGGCAGTGGGGTGCACCGCGACGCTCCGGGGGGGTCCGCGTACATCACTGTGGGTCATTCTGGAGCGGTGAAGGGGCCAATCGTGTCATTAAGTTAACATAACGTGGTCGTTGAGTCGGCGGTTAATGATCACAGTTTAGGATCATTTTACGTTGACGGTCAAAATGAAAAGTATTTGAATCAAAAACTTGTCTTTGCAGTAAATATAAGAATGTTTGGACGTATTTGGACATCAATATTAATGAAACCGAAAATATAATTGACAATATAGGCTACTATGATAAAGAGATTATTGATAACTTTTGGGGGTACATGGAATGAGAAAAAGATTGTGACCCACTAACAGCACATTGTTTACATTTTGATTTTAAAAAGTAATACTATTAAACGGAAATTTGACTACATTTTCTAATTTTGACTTTATTTGGTGTATTTATACTTGCTGTACATAGTTTTGCGCCAATCGAGTAAGTATTTGAGGAGAAAATTTTGAAAAATCTATAGAAAATGACAGGAAGTGACATCACACCAGGGACAATCATTTCAGTCAAAGTTTATGCAGAATTTACACAAAAGAAACACATTTTTGGCCCTCTAAACATAAAAAATAAATACATTTTGTCACATAAAACAAATAGTGACGTTAGATAAGTTTTTCTGGGTAATTTCCTCCCGTGATGTCATCAATTACAAACAGGAAGTGAAATCATAAACCTAAAACATTTGCTAATCTGTAATAACATTTCACATAATTTCTAGAAAAATACAAAATATATTTATCTAAACTGCATTTTAGTTCAATGAGTCGTCGGAGGCAGTTTAAGTTTCTGTCAAACTGGTTTAATTCTGTTGTAGATAGATAAGACAAAGAACAGCTAATCTGTTATGAAGCTAATCTATCAAGGCCTCGTCCCATTTACTTTTGAAAACACTTTAGACTGGAAAATGTGCGTTTTTCCTGTTGCGACTTCACTGAAGGACGGACGCGACTCTGGGAGCGGCGGATTTGCTTTCACTTGTGCAAACTTGTAAACTGCGCTTTCCAATCCCCCCCCCCCCCCCCCCCCCGCCCCCCCACCACCACACGGGACACACTTCAACAGGTCCGCCAGGTTGACCCCGCCCATTGGCACAACAGCTTTTAAGACAAGTTTTCGTCCAAATATGTCAAGGTAATTCATACATGATGTCTTGCCTATTGTCGAGACCACAAAACGACTGGAAGAGTGGGCTCGTTTATGCAACAAAAGGTCAAAGTTTAGGTTTGTGTCCATATGACATGTGTGTTTATGTAATATGGACATAAATACAGATATGCAGACAAAAAGTTGTAATTTCAACACCTGTCCATAGGGGGATTTTAGATACATCAGAATCAGAATCAGAAAAATTACTTCTTTTTTCTTTCTTTCTTTGCATATTTCAGCTTGTTTTATGCCAGTTTTTGCTCTTTTATGTTTAAGAAATAATAAAAGAATCAGAAAAAAGGTTTATTGCCATTGTCAGTGAATAAAAACAAGAGCTACAAACTAGGAACTTTCTTCGATGATAAGGTGCAACATGAAACAACAAATAAAATAAAAATAATAAAATAATAAAATAATAAAATAATAAAATAATAAAATAATAAAATAATAAAATAATAAAATAATAAAATAATAAAATGATAAAATGATAAAATAATAAAAATAATAAAAATAATAAAATAATTATTAATAATAAACCATTAATTAAAATAAATAAATAAAACGTGTTAACTAAGATATAGATACAAATTTGATTAAAGAGAGTTACATAAGATATTTCAAACGTGACGTGAGCAGCTCTGGCCCGATTTCAACTCAAATCTCGGTTAAACAAATTAAAGTCAGTGAGAAGACAGTTCCAGGTAACCGAAACCTTAAAAGAGAAACTGGTCAAGAAGATGTCCTCAACTTTGGAACTACACAGTCCTCGCTAAATGCTTCGAGAAAATTGCCCACTTCAACTCCACCGTTCCACAGAGCTCTGACTCACCGATAAACGGAGTAAGTGTTTTACGTGGGCTTTTCGTAGCGTCCAGACTACGACGGAGTCACTGATCTGTGGAGACAAAGCTTCCTCTGGTGAATCATTCGAGTGCGAGACGGGCCATCTGGACCTCACTGGACACGGGAACTGCTCACACAAGTGCGATAGAGCTCTGCATTTTATGATTATTACAGGAGAAATTAATGCATTTTTTAACGTTTAGTATTTTGATTTGGGGATTGCAACTTTATGAAGCACATTGAGGTAAAATATTCAAGTTGAACAAATGATCTCATGGGATTTACAGACGCAATTTACAGCACAGAACAGTAAAAGGGAAATAAGACCATTTAAACTACTGATGTGTATTGCTTTAATACATTTGCAAGGATTAACAGATGTTAGATATAGTTTCTAGTCTTTATAACAAAAAAAATAAGCAGCAAATTTTGAATTCCCACGGTCAGAAAAACAAACAACTATCTTCTTGTCTTGTATTTAAGCTTCACAAAAATGCTTAATAAAAGATTCAATAGATGCAGATAAAAAATAAATAAATACAAATATGCCACGGTCAACATTTTTGTAAGTATTTGTTCAGTGAAACCTAAACTTCATCAAAATGCCAAAGCTAAGCAAATGATGTCAAATACAATAAATAAATAAGTGTCTTTAAACCGGGCTCTGGCGTAAAGGTTTTCATTTGGCAAAACCGTCTTTATTATTCATACATGTAGTAATATTCAGTGGCTGTTTTCATTGGTAATGATGTGTTTACACTTCATTCCGCATCGTTAAACTTTACTGTCATGTCAAGTGGAAGAGCTATCGATTACTGCAGCTTTAAAGAGCGTTAAAAAAAACATATGTTGACGATTTGAACTAAACCCAGTGTTACCAGGGAATATCCACAGTCGTGAGCAGTTCGTCTGTTCACTTTAAACTTTTAAATCTTCAACAACAGCAAAAAAAAAAACAACAACATTTTCTTCAAAGTTTGTGATTATGTTTTGCCATTCAAATACTAATGCCTCAAAACCAATTATTTCTTCAAAACCGGCCTCAATATTGTGGCATCTGGAATTGCTTCACTTTTGTGGCTCTTGTTGATTGACAGAGCGAGACAAAATGCACATCGAGCTTCAATGTCAATGACAATTTAGTTACGAGCCGCGTGTTAAAGTGTCCTTGTTTCAAATAACTCACACGCCGGCGATTAGGCCTCAACTCGATCCAGGCTTTTCAGAAAAAATGTTCAATGCTTTCATTCTGTTTTAGTCCAAGGACTCACACACAATCTCTTACAATATTGTTTGGCATTTGTCTCCACAGTAACTAAAACCGTACAGAATGCTATTGATACTTTGCCCATCTGAGGCTTTTACATTGAAGGAACGAACATAATCTCCTCATCCATTACATTCATACAGCAAATCTTCTTTCTCCTCTTCGGCCTCCAGTTTCTTTACAATGTCCAAATCATTTCAATCTTGAAACTTTGATCTTCAAAACTTCCACGCGGGGTATAGATGAAATCGGATTTTTTTTTTTTGGCTTTCAAATGTAAAGTGAATTGTTTGTAATAGAAACGATTAAAAAGGCTGATGCAAAATAAAAGGAACAGAAATGTGCAGTGTTATCATCCAAACTATAGCATATGATTAACTGGCAAATCGTGACTAGTCGACTGTCAAAACAATAATCAATAGTTGCATTTTGATAACCATCTTATTTATCTGACATTAAAACACATACTAAAGTTTTGCAACAAAGACAGCAACATTATTTAATTAAAATGTAGATTCTAGAAGCCTTCAGTCACCATATTTCAACTTTAAAAATGTATTTCAAAGTATGTACAATATAAACGGACTAATCGAAAAAGTAAGTTGTTGACATGTCGACGCCTAAAATAAAAAGGTGATGAATCTGCTCTTCTGGTTGTGTGATACATGAACCTCCAGCAAGACATTCAAGGCACATTTTAGTACGTTTCTGCCATAAAACCATCCAAAAGAATCAGATTAGAATCTAAAGAAATAAAGAGAATCCCTCCTCGAACAGAAATGGCTGTTTAATGAATAATCTACCCTCTATTTACAACAGTATCCTCGCACCTTGGTCAAGTTAGAGATAGAACCAACCAAAATCGAATTGAGTGTGTAACTGTCGTGAAAGAGACCCCGGAAGGTCACAAAATGAGGCGAGCAGGTAAACAAAGCCAACGTCTCTGTTTATGGAGGAGTTTAAGGCTTTCTCAGACCGAGATCAGGTTAAAAATGACTTTTGGAAAGGAGCTGAAAGAACTTGACACCAAAATCAGTGTCTGAAGTCACACACACAAACACACACACACACACACACACTCAAAATCTTTTGATCGTGATTAAAATTTTTTTTGTTAAAGATTGTTAGAATGATATGTAAACAGCAAAACCATCTGATTTATCTCTGTTTATGATTCCTCTGTTTCTCACGTCAGATGTTGTGGTTTGTCTGTCTTTTAAATCATCTCAAAATCAGGAATCAGATAACACAAATCCAAATTCACGTTGGCCAATACCTCCCATCCTTTCTAAGATCTTCTCCATTTGTACCATGAACACAGACCACCCTACGATCTGCTTTGCCTCTCCTAAAATGTAACAATAAAAACGTTAGCCTTTGCATCTCCTGCGAAACAAAACCAGACTCAAGTCCACTGATACTTTGCATTGGAACAAAACGTAGACTAAAAGTGTGTGTGTTAGATTTCCGTTTGGAGCGCGCACAGTGGCGGCAGATACCTTCATGTGGAGTCTCTTTGTGCCTATAGGATCTGGCCGGGCGCACGCTTGTTTGAACACATTTAAGGACCCTCCATGATACTCAGGCTCGTCACACCGCGGCGCTCGGCAGAGGAGCGGCGACGGCTCAGCCACTTGTGAACGCCCACGCGGCTCCCAAATGTACCGCCAGGCTACAAACGCTTCTGCAGAGTTCACACAAGAGAGACTAAACTCACAGTCGCTCCACGCCGTTTCTAAATGCGGCAGCTTTTTGGCATTGTTTTAAGTCATTCCGCGGAGATTCAGGGTGACTTACAGCATGAGGAACTGAGTCAAATGAACAGCTGTCAGGGTTCCTAATCCAATATTATGTTTTATCGACAATTCACTGTCTTTTTTCCACGACAACTGCCTTCAAAAGCTATTTAAAACTGTGGTTCTCAAATGAAGAACCAGCTCCTGTAAGATTTGGCTTTCGATGTACTTACCACGACGACTAAAGCAGGAATAAACCTGGACTAAACCTGGTCTAGAACGGGACTTAGGCTGCATTCACACTTAAAATTGAGCCCATTTTAGTCCTGATGTCGACGTGGTTTGGTCCTGTTCTAGTCCTTCTTTAGTCATGATCGAGTCCAGGTCTAGTTTTGGGTTTGATGTGCTGAATGTGTGACTAAAATGAATGTCAGTGAGGTTGTGAACTAAGGTACAATAAATCAACAAGGCCAAGTTTTTGTGTAGGGAAGAAGGACTTAAATAAAAATGTATCTATTCAAAAATAATGCAGAACAAAATGAACTATCATCATCATCATCATTATTATTATTATTATTATTATTATTATTATTATTATTATTATTATTATTATTATTATTATTATTATTATTATTATTATTATTATTATTATTATTATTATTATTGTTGTTATTATTATTATTGTTATTGTTATTATTATTATGCTTCTAGTCCTGATTGAGTCCAGGTTGAGCTTCGTTAGTCAATGAGGTTGTAAACTAAGGTATACTAAATCAGAACATTTATTTATGCAGAGCAGAATGACTTAAATAAAAACGTATCTATTGTATTTATTCAAAAATAATGCAGAATAAAATGAGAAGAAGAGTAAATAACACAGTCAAGTCAATGTCTCCATCATAAAATCAATTAATTCCATTTTATCAAATGAACATACTATAAACAGAAATAACTTGCTTATGTAGTAGTTATTTTCGATCGATCAGACGTCTTGTTTATCAATTTACACTGTTAAATCCTCCACCTTTCCTGACATTATTCTTAATAAGTTAAGAAAATGTCATGTTCTTCAGTTGATGCAAAGCTAAAGTTAGTGTGTTACCAGGATGTTTGGGTTCACATGGTCAACGGCGTGACCTTGGTCTCAACGGCGTGACCTTGGTCTTTATGCCTGGTCTGTTGAGTCTGGCTTTTAGTGAAAGACACCGTCTCTGCCGTGTCGTTACTGTGTGTGTGGAGGATTAGGAGGGGCGCCCTTATGGCGGGGCATGGCGACGTCTTTGGGTGAGTGGTCTGATAGCCTATGACCCCGAGACAACGCAGGCCTCACACTATGATTTGTGCATACTGGCCACATGTTTGTGCCCTTATAAACTGGACACATCCTGTTCAAGGGGCAGAGTGAGGGGGGGAAAGACGGGTTTTGGTCAGGGACAGGGACTCATTTGAACGGAACAGCTTGGTTCTACTCGTTCACTGTGTTTGGTGATTTTTCCAGTTGCGTTAACATTACATCACAACAGTAGTGTATGGTTTAAAATGAAGCTGGATGTTTTTAACTGTCAGATGTCAGATTCGTTGACATGGTTTATGGTTCAGATCTCTGTAAATACCGGGTTCAAACACATGAAACAACTCTTCTCTGTCAGCATACAGTAAATAGACAAAAGTGAAAGGATTTTTTTTTTTTTTTTACTCTAGCTTCAGAAAGTGGTTAAACTTTTCAACCCCAAAGACGTGACTGTTGTCATGTGAAAGGAGGCACAGTATATAACAACACGGCAAGTTTGGGGAGCCAAATCCTGACAAATAATGAAACATTTCAACATTTGTAAGCGCTTTCGTTCAAAAACACAGGCCCCTGCCCTCCCTTCATCGAATTCTTCGTTCCTTCTGCAACGTGGGCGCACAGCTTCAATTCTTCACATTATTTTAAAAGAAACACGCTTCTCGCTCCTCTTAATGTGTTTCTTTTCAACGTCATTTAAAGTTATTCCAGAGAATGGCAGAAGAAAGGAGGCATTTCTGAGTTTGAGTGGAGTGGATAACAGTAGAGAACTGCGGGAGGTCGGTGGTCCCGCAGGGATGGAAACACAGGTGCACGCTGGGTATCACCGCAGCAAACAGACTTTATTCTAACTGGGTCTGCAGCCTGTACTTATCCCAGAGGGGCCCGTAATGAGTGACCGCTGCTCCGTCTGTCCTCGGCAAGACAAAGGCGACAGTCTTTTGAGGAGACCAGGAACACGTTTGGAGAGAGTTTTTCAAGGCAAAAAACTGGGCAATACGACAACAAATGAATCAAGATTTTCAACAGAATGGCTTTCAATATTCATTTTCCTGAACATAAACAAAACAGACTTGTAAACACTGCATTTTAAAAGCAAAAATAGTCACATTTCTCCTGTTAAAATATGAATTTAGCTCCAAACCACATGTGTTTACTGACCTGTGGATTAAAAGGGCCAAACCTGATCATTGACAATTAGAAATAACTCAATCTCTGTGAAAAAAAACATATTACACATCTCACTAAATCTGTCTTAGATTTGTACAATATTAATTCAATGTTTTACCAGGCAAAACATTTCTAAATAAATCAAATGTTTACACCTCTGTCAAGGTGAGTTGGGGTGTAATCTAACAGACACAGACAGAATTGGACTGAACTCTGAACTAAACTTCTACTAGCGCAGTCTTAAACCAGGACAACAACGGGTAAAAACCAAGCCAATATCAGGACTGAGGGTGGGTTCATACTTTCACAATTACCACATGAATATTGAGATTTAACTGGGACTAAACCAGGAACTAAACTTGAACTAGTGCAGGTAAAAACCCGGACTACATTAGGACCAATCCGTATATGCACTATGCAAACTGTATCAGGACTAAAGCCGTGTTCACACTGGTGCAATCGCCCAATCAAAATTGGGACTAAATTGGGATTGAGCCAGAAAATTAAACCTGGACATGACCAGGCTAAAACAAGGCTACAACAGGACCAAACCAGGTCTATATCGGGACTAAACTTGGCTCGAACCAGGACCAAACCAGGTCTATATCGGGACTAAACTTGGCTCGAACCAGGACCAAGCCAGGTCTATATCAGGACTAAACTTGGCTCGAACCAGGACCAAGCCAGGTCTATATCAGGACTAAACTTGGCTCGAACCAGGACCAAACCAGGTCTATATCGGGACTAAACTTGGCTCGAACCAGGACCAAACCAGGTCTATATCGGGACTAAACTTGGCTCGAACCAGGACTAAACCAGGTCCTATATCAGACTAAAACTTGTCTATACCAGACCAAACCAGTCTATATCAGGACTAAACTTGGCTCGAACCAGGACCAAACCAGGTCTATATCAGGACTAAACTTGGCTCGAAGCAGGACCAAACCAGGTCTATATCAGGACTAAAATTGGCTCAAACCAGGACCAAACCAGGTCTATATCAGGACTAAACTTGGCTCGAACCAGGACTAAACCAGGTCTATATCAGGACTAAACTTGGCTCGAACCAGGACCAAACCAGGTCTATATCAGGACTAAACTTGGCTCGAACAAACATTCAGTCGACCCACAGGAAAGAGACAAGCACTGACCACGGCTTCTCTGCAAAGGAACAGTTTTAAGGATTATTAGACGTTATTATTAGATGACGCTTTGAGACATTGACCTTTTGAAAAGCGAAGCGAGGTGGACTGCCATCAAATTCTAAATGAAACTAAATATGGACCCTGAATGTATATAAGACACCGGACATTTAAACTGTACCAAAAACATCTCTTATATAAAAAACAACGAATCTTTTTACCAAGCATCAATGTGTAACCAAATGTATTTACTCATCAAATGGGGAGATGCACATTTATTTAAGCTCTAGTGTGAATGCTTTAGGTAAAATGTGGAAAAATCTGACACAAATTCAAAGATAATGCAATGAAATTAATCAAACTGTTCACCAATAAAGTGCGACAAAACAAGGCCTCGCGAACCACTGTTCTTTCTTTAAAAACAACAAATGTATATGCAATGCAAGTTTCAGGAACAACATGGGCCAGATCTGACCCCCTGTTTCCAATAGCAACCGCGGTGTACATTGCGATACCTGCTCCTGAAAGAGCTTTGTGGTGGAGAAAGAGTCACAGTGAGCTCAGTAATGTATGTGTTCATGGGGATTCACCGATTTTTGTAAAACGCCAAGAAGAAATGTATCGGAAATACCACACGATAATCATGTCACCAGCCGAGAAAATAACTGGTCGATTCCCAAAGCCCAGCGGGAAAACCGGGCGAGCATGCACCTCTACGAGCTCGGACTTGGCTCGAGCGCAGCGTTCATGATCAGACGGTGTTAGTTCATGGAAAAGAAAAGTGGTTGGAACGAAATGAAAGGCAGAAATAAAGGAGAAAATCATAAATCAGGGCAAACTTGCTCACACCAACCTGAAGACCCGGCAGTCCCCGAAAGAACCGTAACCACAGCAGAGGGGCCCAAAAACGCCGCAACAAGGGCCCCGTGTTCTCGTAAACCACAACCGATTTTACCGCTTGAGCTCGACTTTCCATGCGTTTGCTAACTACAAAGAGCTTTTTTTAACTTGGCCCTTGTCCGGCAGTTCGGCCCCTGCTGCAAAGTGGAAAGGGTTCATCAAACAGTCTCGTTGAACACCTGTCAGCGTGGACGAGGAAAAGCACAGAGCGTATCCCCCCCCCCCATCAGATTGGGAGTAAAGCGGGGTCCCGGCAGCCCTAGATCAGGCCTGGTCCCAGCGGGTGAGGGTGCGTTGGAGAGATGTGCGTCCCAAAGCGTGCAGTGTGTGTAAGTACATGCAGATGTGTTTCATGTGATTCCAAGAGCTGAAAGACATGCTCGTTTTAAACCTGGGCATGTCGGAAACGTGGAGCGTGTGTGTGTGTGTGTGTGTGTGTGCGTGCGTGTGTGTGGTCAACATCAACATGGCGGTGGATAATCGCGTTTGCAAAAGCTCAAAGTGTGATGTAAGATGTCAGACCGTCTTGTGCAGAGCCGGTTTCGAGGCTTATACACCGCTGGGCGATGTTCAGACTGGAGTTTCATTGTTCAAAATGGAGATATATAACATTATAACCACCGTTCCAAATATGCAACCCAATTTGAGCTGCAACGCCATGAGAAGATTGGAGATTACATACGCCAACGTTCCAGGATTCATGTTGTTTTAGCGGTTTTAGGCTTGCAAATGTCTCCTAAAACGGAAATGATCTCCAAAATCGTGAAAAATAAAGACTCATTGAAGTGCCTATGACTGGTATCTATAATTTTACTTCCTGATTGTAAATGATAACATCACACTAGGATATATAATAAGACTTTATGTATTTTTTTTTCTTCCATTTTTCTTCAACTCCTTCTTTTCCTCACAAACAGCTACTCGATCGGTGTAAAACTGTCATTTATATTCACAAATGTCTGACATAAATTAAGCTTGAACTTTTCCTGTCAGTGGTCATAATGTTATAACTGCTGCACGAAAACCATGGCTTGTATTTCTGTTTCGTATTTGCCAATTATAATTAGGCCTTTTTTTTTTTTTTTTTTTTTTTTTTCTTTTTTTGTTTGCACTTGGAGAAATACCGTTTGCATTGATTGTGGATTAAACGAAAAACCCAATCCGGCCCCTCTTAAAGACACTCCACCAGCGTTAGATAATAGCCACACTTACATGCATTCACCAGCGACAAATCAATTCTTCCTTTCACGCTCCATGCGCACAACTAACAGCTATTTGATTTCTAATAATTAACCTCTATTAAGCTCCAACACAACAGCCGAGCAATCAAGACAATAACCAGCACTGGATTCACTCTTCTGTACTTTATATTCACCATAAACGAACTAACAAAGTCTGAAAACATCTCCAACTGTTAGCTCGGATTACACCTCAAAATGAATAAAACAAGAATCTAATCTAATCGTCAGCTTTTAACCATTTCTGTCATTCATACTCTGCGTCTCAGAACACATTTGGTGGTCTTAAGAGGGGCAGCAGAGTCTTTCCGTCGGCCCTCGGTCTGAACACGGCCCCGCGTAACGTCATCCGGCGCCCTCCGTACTCACCGATGACGACGGTGGTGATCTGGTCCTTGGTCGACCCGAGCTTGTTCTTGACCTCGCAGACGAACGTGGTGTTGACCGCGTCGTCCACTTTGCGCACGGTCAGCTTGTTCCCGTCGACCACCACCGAGTCCGGTAACGATCCGGAGACGCTGCGCACCACACGGAAAAAAGGGAAAGAGGAAGGCGTTGGGAGGGCGAGGTGACCAGGCACAAAATATGGTACGAACTAAAACAATTGTACGTGCACATTTTATGACATCTTATTTATTTTACAAAACAACAAAGACTCTAACTATCCATCCATTTATCTATTCATTTCAATCTATTTTTGTAGCGCCCAAGATCAGCGTTTGCCTCGATGGGCCTCCCAGACTTGTTGATTTAAGAAACAGAAAGTCCGAGAACAAACAGAAAGTCCAATGAAACTGTAATTGGCAGATTAAGTAGGTTTACAGGAATTAAGCAAATGGAGAACTGTCCCAGAGCATCCCCCGTTCCTTGATCCTCCTTCTCGGCTAGGAAAAGCTGCAAAAAACCCACGAGAGCCGCAGTGTGAAGAGAGAGATCACACGTCATGCATCCACGGGAAGATATCTATCCATCTATGTGAATAATACATTCTGCATGATTAAAATGTACAGTTTCATGCATTGTCCAGTGAATCCTCTCATTTTTGATATGACCGAAAAAAAAGAATATCACAATTATGGATTTCAATACATTCTGTCTTATTATACACAATTAAAATGGATTTCAATGTTGATTTCTTGAACATAAACAAGACAAGACCTCCGACAGCAAGAGGCAGCTGACTCTAATCCTATAATAATGATAATAATAACAATAATAACAATAATAATAATAATAATAATAATAATACTATTAATAATAATAATAATAATAATAATAATAATAATAATAATAATAATAATAATAATAATAAAAAAAAAATAATAATAATAATAATAATAACAATTTTTGTACCGGCATGGTGGGTGTAGATCAGGGGTGTCCAAACTTTTTCACTGAGGGACGCATTTTGAAACTTTTGAAACTTTTTGAAACCGCAGTATAAGCAATGAAGTGAATCATTCGGAATTTTGCATTTGACCTAGTTTCAATGGGCCTCCGCACCTTTAATAAGACTTGGAACATTAATATTACGTTGGTATGACATCAAAATGCTTGAATTTGTCCAATCTTACAGTCAAAAGTGCTACGCTGCATTTGGCCCCCGGGCCGTAGTTTGGACATGCCTGGTGTGGACACAAGGGGGCTCTGGCTAAAGCTGGGATAACATTTCTTGGACTAACAGTTTAATCAGTCAGCTGTCCTAAACAACCAATCAAAGTCACATACATTCGACCCCACCCATCCTGTTCATTTAGCGACATGAAGAACTGTGCACTAAAGCCACAAATAATACAAGTTCTCGACTGCACAACTTCTCTCTAACTGGTGATGTATTGAAGCCATCAGCGCCACAATAAGCTTTACATGCAGGGCTTTAATCGCTTCACATCTTGCTGTTTTTCAGACGCGCGTCGCAGTCACTTGTGTGAAATACGACATGTCAAAGAGTCAAAAGACCTATCGCCGAGACGAAGCACAAACACACACAAACAGTGAGAGATAATCAAAGAGAACATTAATGTGAAGCCGCTCGGGTCTGCTCGGTGTTCATGGCACAGCACCCAGCGCGCCATCTGTCCACGGCAACGCGCAGCACCCGCGTTTGGAGGAATTAGACGGCGAGATCATTAGAAAGAAGGGATCATTAAAGAAGGAATCAGAGAAAGACGGGGAGACGCTGTGTCAGTCCTCACAGCGGGAAGGAGGAGGCGGCGCCATCTACGGGTGGGCAATTAATCACATTGTAATCCAATTGTTTTATCTAATCAGTGATCTGCTTTGGGTGCATAAAAGTACATTATTTGGATCGGATTGGACTATACTGTGTGTTAAATGGCATTGATTAAGCGTGTCTTGTTTATGTTCACGATATTAAATAAATATATATTGTTTTTTAAAGGAAAACCATTAAATAAAAGCAGATTATGTTCATTTATTTGCCATATTCCACTGTTGAATCACCATGTGCTCCTGTGAATTTAAATAAACACATCAAGTTGGAGGTCAGAATAGTCATTTGTAAGCTAATGTTGTAGAACCCACACATTGACAGATGGAGAGAAGATCTTGTGGTGGATCTGCTATAGATTTATATAAACTTATGACATTTGGAGCTAAAGGTAACACACACCAACACATGTTTTTCATATGCAATTCAACATACATCTGCATCTATTCCAGTCTATTATAATCTAGTAAACAGTAGGAATGAACAGAAAATAAACTGGAGAAAAGCATCAATCAGAACTAAAACTGGGCCAAAAAAAAAAAAAAAAAAGAATTTGAGAACATTTCATCCTAAATTCCCCCCAAAAAATGAATGAAAACATCTGCCGCTGCTGAGACTGAACACGTCTATTAAAGCCAGAGCTCATTCACACTTACTCACGACCCACATCCAAAAACAGTGTGTGTGTGTGTGTGTGTGTGTGTGTGTGTGTGTTTTCCACCGATCCAATATCCCTGGAACGCACGAGCACTTTGGCATAGTTTGTGTCAAAAGTGCGACAAAATACTTGAGCATTTCTATAATAAACTGAATGGTTCCTTGAATAGACTGAGCTTTCCATCATGTTTTGATCCTGCTTTTTTGAATACTTGAACATCTATATTTGGTGCTGTGTCCTACTTGTGCGTATAAATACAAATACCCCGACAGTATTGCCATGGAGGATAACGACTGAAGACTCACGATGTCCAGGTGACCGTGGTGGGGGCGGGGTTGGCGTTGGCGAGACACATCAGCACGGCGTCCGATCGGCCCATGTACCAGTTGTGGTCGTAGCCTTCGATGGACACTGAGGGAGGGTCTGCGGACAGAGGAAACAGAATAAAAACATGCGCATTATTGCGTCATCTGGTCCTTGGGGGCTTAGGTTTTCGGTGGGATTCTGACTCTGCATTTATCTGATTTTGTCATGGAAAGTCAGGATTTCAATGTGACAAATAATAAAATATCAGCGTTTAATCAGTAAATGTAGAATCGTTAGCCTTCTTCTAAACACCGTGGCTTTATTTTTGTGAATTGTTCTAACTTTGCTTGAGACACTATTTGTTAGGAGTTTATATTTGGAGATACAATGTATGTTTAAACAATTATGAACATTCTCATTTCCCCTTCTTTGAGTACTTCAGATTAATGCCCTCAAGACAGAAAGATCACAATTAACAATACAACAATTTTAGTGTCAAGTAGGGCCAAAGTTCAGCCTGTGCATTTTTCAGGGTAAAGGTCAGGTCAAGGTTAAGTAGGGAAACAAGCCAGATCAAAAGGTGGCAATGTAAAAATAAAATAGTATTAGATTAAAAAATAAAAAAAATAAAAAAAATAAAAATAATAATAAAATAAATAGAAAATAGAAAATTGAAAATAGAAAATAGAAAATAGAAAATAGAAAATAGAAAATAGAAAATAGAAAATAGAAAATAGAAAATAGAAAATAGAAAATAGAAAATAGAAATTAGAAATTAGAAAATAGAAATTAAATTAAATCAAATTAAACCAATGTACAATTCAGGGCAACAAAAATAAAATAACTGTTTTCAGAGATTCAGAGAGGAACAAAGCTGCCATTGTTTATAACTCAAGCTGATATTGTTTATATCCATCCATACACTGTATACATGTTGCTAGGTGATCTAGATTTCCAATATAAAGCTAGACATGTCAGATAACATTTTAATTATATTAACTGAGGAAGAAATTAAAGCACACGTCCATGAAATGAGCAGATGTAGATGAACAGAAGGTGCAACAATATCATTATAGCCCATGTTACAGCGTTTATTTCAGATTTAATGCAGGGTGCAGTTGGCCTGTTTAAAATGCTGGTGTGTGAAAGAACGGAGAACCAAATGTACAAGTCGCTCTGCAAAACTGCCCAGAACATCCAGCAGCAGAGTTTATTTTAATGGCCGACAAACTTTTTCAGTTTTCAGAATCACGGACACAGGAAAAAGCTTCTCTCGAGGGAAAATGTGAAGTTTGTAGAATATTTCTCACATTGTATCTGGTGATCTTCAGCCTGATGTGTGCATTAGCCCTTCAGTCACCTTTTCTCCATAAGAACCTGAATAAAATAGTTAGTCTAGAGCACACCTGGGCATTTGCGGCCCCAGGGGCCGGATCAGGCCCTCGGCCTGTTTTAATCCGGCCCTCCTCCCCCTGGGGATCATATGTGTTTTACTCTTAGTTTCTCTTATTTTTAACTGTCTTACGCTGTTAACATGTGTCTGCACTTGTGTCCTTAATAAAGATGACATGAAATTAATGAATAATAGATTCAGTAGACAGTATTTTACAGAAAAGTGCTTATAATGATAAGAATTTTTTACACCAATGACCGCGGGCCGGCCCTCCGCCACTCGCCTGGATTCCAATATGGCCCTCGGGGAAAAATAACTGCCCACCCCTGGTCTAGAGTAATACCATGGGCAATACTTCCATCTTGAACCTCTCGTGCTGCTGTTTTATCAATCAGCATTTTGGTTTGAGGTTAAAAGCTAAATGTAAAGCGCCCAAAATGAACCAAAAACAAACACGGCAGCGCTGGCAGATGTTCTCAGGCCCAGGTTTAGCAGAGATATGGACCATCTTGTTGCCGAGTGAAGGGCATTGCGCGTTTGTGGATGTAAAATATGTTTGTGTTTCTGTCTCAACCGGATTCAGAGAAAGCTGGATTCATCTGTGCGTTCGGCTCGAAGTGTTTGAGTTCGGTTTAGAGCTTCACACATCAGTCTGGCGCCGGGTTAGGCATTTCAACACAGGCACATGCCAGTAAAAGTAACATTCACCAGATCAGGTCGACACTAGAATGTCGCAGACAAAGTTAAGGACAGATTTCCTCCCCATATAAACGCGTGCGATGTCGGAAGTGTCCCAGAGGAGCAGTTCCTCGCGTCTCCCTCCATAAAATACATGAGAGAAAGAGGAGGAGGAGGAGGAGGTGGGGGAGGAGGAGGAGGAGAACAAACCTGGATGTGTTCATATTCCCATCTGACAGACATGAATGAAAGTCAGTGTCTGGCTCTGAAGCGATGTGACGTGTGGAGCGAGGAGGAAGAGGATGGAAAGTGCTTAGGCGTGTTTGGAGCGACAAGAAAGAGACAAAGAGAGTTAGAAAGGAAGAAAACGTGAAGGAGAGGAAGACACCATTTAAAAAAAACACAAGAAACAGAACGAGACCAAGAGAGAGAACATGGCAGACGAAGGACAATCATGATAAAAGACGGATAAAACTGAGGCACGCGAACTCCAAAATAAACGTCCCGGTCGGTCCAAAGTCTGTCCAAATGTGATCTCCATATTCTGTATCCAATGCAATCCAACTTTATCTTTATACATCACATTTTACCAGCACAAAGTCTCCAAAGTGCTGCACAGAGTAAAAAACAAGCACAAGTGAAATATGTAAAAAAAAAAATATATATAATAAACGAATACATACAAATTAAAACAATATAAAATATACAAGCTGCATGTCAGCGCGATGCCAAAACTCAACTCTATAATAATTTGTGCTGCAGTGGCACTGATCACACCGCAAATAAAGCGTGTGTGAAGCATCAGTCCACACTGAACAAGGCCAAAACAAGAACTCATGAACTTTGCAATTATAACTTCCACAGCATGTGTTATGAGTATTTTTCTATTTGATTTTAATTGCCATGTCGGAGCTCAGAATGCAACACTAAGCAAGACATCCCGGCTAACCAGCTTAAAATAACGAGCGACAACAGGTTTTAAAACAGAAGGCATGTCCGTGTTTGCAAGTCTAATTAAAATAAAGCATCGTGAAGCAGTGTTTGTATGCTCTGTATATACTTCAGCAGCTTCCCCCGGCAAACAGCTCAAGTTTACATCGTGCTAATACAAGGGGATACAGCCAATATTTCTGGGCTTTTTAATGGTGGCAGATAGAATGTGTATTATTTTGTCTCATCTGGGAAGCAAAGCAGACTGCGTCCTGGCGAGTAATAAAGCTGTATTTCTAAAAGCACAAAGTCTGCTCGATGCCATTGGTTTAACCCTTCTCAAACACACTGGCATCTTCTCCATGACCACGGGATTCGTCTTTCCACATGGTTGTTTCAGAAATAAATGAGAAGCCAGTTGGGTTTAAATACCGTGCTGCACCTGAAAGATCATCACCTGCAGCAATTATTCAGTATTTATTTTAATCCAGGTGGCGATTTTTTTTAATTTGTTTTTAATTTTTAGGGTTAGACGGTGTAAAAAGCTGTAATATAATATTTTGTGTTGAAAATAAAAAAAGGAGAGTACAATTGTTTTTTTCCTTCTTCAACGCACATTCAGTTGAAATTTAAAAAGTAACACATTGGATTGTCAATTAAATCATGTGTCGTTAAGGAGAAGGACTGCTGAGTCATGCATTGTTCTTAATGTTTGAGACAACAAATAAAGAAATAAAACTAAGACTATAAGACTGGTGATGTTGCTGTTGCTCAGACGCTCTGCTCAGACGGCTCTGCTCAGACGGCTCTGCTCAGACGCTCTGCTCAGACGCTCTGCTCAGACGGCCTGCTCAGACGCCTGCTCGGCCTGCTCAGACGCCTGCTCGACGCCTGCTCAGACGCTCTGCTCAGACGACCTGCTGCTCAGACTGCTCACCTGCTCAGACCTGCTCAGACTGCTCAGACGCCTGCTCAGACGGCTGCTCAGACGCTCTCAGACAGATCTGCTCCTGCTCAGACGACCTGCTCAGACGGCCTGCTCAGACCTGCTCAGACGACCTGCTCAGAGACTGCTCAGACGACCTGCTCAGACGCTCTCTGCTCAGACGCTCTGCTCAGACAAATGTTTAGGTTATAATAAGACGAGCGGTCAAAAATTCAAGCAACCCAAGACACATGCTTGTGGCACACCCCTTCTCTCACCTGTTTCCGCTTTCGTCTTCTTTTCCTTCTCCACCATGCTACATCTTACCGTACCCCCACATCCCCCCACATCCCCCCACACAGACACATACTCAATCTGTGCTTATCGGAGGTTCCTGGATCCGTCCTTGATGTCCTTGAAACTGGTTTTTCTGTTTGTTCTGTTCTCTGGAGCTTTCGTCGTTGTCACGGCCACGGCGCTGGGTTGTGACACTAACTCATACTGAAGCTATTAATTTGTTCGATACTCTTAAATCTTTCGTAGTTGTCAGACCAAATAGTGAAATGAAAGAAACGTGATACTACAACAGTACATCCGAGTATCTTATGTTCGTTAGAAAGGTTTGTTTGTTTTTTCAATGTGGTATTAGCGTAGTACTTTGCTTTTTTACATTTGTAACTTTAGTTTTCTTGACAACACTGACATTGATTTGGTTTATGTTCAAGCTCCTGAAAAATGAATGAAAATCTATGTAATTTACCGGTAAGCCATAGGACGCATTGTGTATTTGTGTGCGTGCAGAATAAACGGAGAAAAAAAAAGGTCACGCATTAATCCAACACGCATGAATTAATTATCATCTAATTCAAAAGGTCTGAGTCTTATTTTAATTGTAAATATTTAAGCTTGTGTACAATGCCTTTGTAGGGCTCTGCATGATAAACACTGTCGGGACAACGAGTAGGAGGAAACAAGAAGAGCATTTGGACAGGTGCACAGCAGTACATTTTAATCATTATAAAATCTAGTACGTAAATCCTTTTCCTGTCTTTTTTAAAGCTCATGGTGTTTTGGGCGATCCGTGTGATTGTTCGGATGTTTGGCACAGGTTTCACTGCAGACAAGGCTCGTCAAAAGATAATCAATACTGGAAAAAAACGATGACATGAAAAGCGCAAATTGGAATGTATAATGAGGCACTACTAAGTCATGTTGAACCCTACAGTCTTATCTGTATAACATTTTAGTTTAGAATGTATCTATTTATCTGTTGATTTTTTCTAACGCTGCTGCACACAAACTACAGGTGCCGAAGTTAACACTAATGGATTGTGATCGTTCAACATTTTACAACTCGATTGCCAGTAAAGTAAACAAACAGCACCTAAACAAATATTTGACTCCGGTATCTCTTCACGTCGCCTGTCTCCATCCGACCATAACCTCTTTTCACATCTAACTTCCTTTACTACGTTCATAAATCTCCTCCGTTTGACTTTAAAGGCGCACTACGTCACTTTTCTGGCCACTCGTCTTCCCTGGAGATGTTCAAAACGCCCTCGAAGAACATGAATTGTCGCTCTGTCACGCTCTGGACCAGTCAGGACAAACCAATAACATCTTCGCGGAGGCAAACGTCGCCTCATCATTTCAACCTTGTACTAAACAAAAAACAACAGCGCCACTTCCAGCGCTGCCATTCATAAAGCATTTACCACAATAAACCTTTATGTGTCCGCGGTTAGCAGTTACAGTACGTGCTTCAAGTGTTTCTTCGCTCTTCCTCAGTGTGTCAGACGGCACGGGCGCAGCAGATGTTGTTTTGTGGCCTTTGTCGTTAAACAAGTGAGTGGAGAATGTAAAAGTGTGAAACTGCAGCCTTTAAGTGCTCACTATTAGCTTTATGCTGCTGTGACGCGGGCAGCTTTTACACAGACGATCAGTGTAATATGTGGAGATTATGCACAAAGCTTTAGAGCTGATTTATGCACATGTAAAATATGTTTATATTAGAGAGAAGATGCATATTTAGCTTCATTCGCACTTGTTTTATTAATCCTGTTCACGAGCTTGTCTTCTCTGCTCCTTTTGTGAGCCTCACAAAAACACTTGGTTTGTGGAACATACGTTTGCTTTAAGAGTTAATAAAGAAAACGATACGGAAATGACTTATAGCAGATAATCTAATGTTTAATGTCTTGATGTGTAAAGTGTTTATGAAGATGGACATGACAGTTGAGTGCTGCGTCTCTTACATTCCACAGACAGTTTGATGGGGTAGACCCAGGT
Organism: Chaenogobius annularis; assembly: GCA_015082035.1. Classification (NCBI taxonomy): domain Eukaryota; kingdom Metazoa; phylum Chordata; class Actinopteri; order Gobiiformes; family Gobiidae; genus Chaenogobius; species Chaenogobius annularis. The sequence goes on along the minus strand of BJKM01000451.1, from coordinate 3,448 downwards.
CTGGTCTTGAGTCCTCTGGTCCACGAGGCAGGTCACCTCTCGGCCGTTGTCCGCGGGCGTCGGCACCAGCCTGTACTCGCTCTTCACCGTCACCGTCCCGTCCGGGCCGCTGGTGCTGCTGGTGGTGTGGTTACCTCCAACTGAGCCCAGCCACTTGATACTGGCCGCGGGTTTCCCCTCCACGGCCTCGCACTGGGCCACCACCACAGATTTGGAACCGGCCTGGACCGTCACCACCCGCGCCGCGTTTTTGGGTTTGGCTATGGAAAGAAAGACATGAGAGAAAATGGATTCAATTATATCACAGAAGTAACAGGTCTTCTTTGTTTGTCAGTCTGGTTGTTTATGATTTATTTTTTTCCCATGATATAGTTTTATGTTTGGAACAATGTTTGTTGGCCACTAAAATATGTTTTGTTTGAAGAATATCTATACAACAATAAACTCCAACATTAGGTAAGAAGGTCACCAGAATCTTAGACAAATTCAAAAGAGATCAATTTGACTTTCAAAATTCAGCTTACTTGGACCTGGTTTGGACCTGGTTTGGACCTGACTTGGTCCTGACTTGGTCCTGACCTGGTCCTGACTTGATGGTCCTGACTTGATTTATCCTGGTTTACCAAATTCCAGGTTAAATTCCAGGTTCCCAATTTATTCCAGTTTTAAAGTGGTGTGTGTGAGTGTGTGTGTGTGCGTGCGTGTGTGTGTGTGTCTGTATGTGTGCGTGTGTGGGTGTATGTGTGTGTCTGTGTGTGTGTGCGTGTGTGTCTGTATGTGTGCGTGTGTGTGTGTGTATGTATGTGTGTGGGTCTGTATGTGTGCATGTGTGTGTCTGTATGTGTGCGCGTGTGTGTCTGTATGTGTGCGTGTGTGTGTGTGTTTGTATTGTGGTGGGTCTGTATGTGTTGTGTGTGTGTGATGTGTGTGTGCGTGTGTGTGTGTATGTGTGTTATATGTGTGCGCGTGTGTGTCTGTATGTGTGTGTGTGTGTGTATGTGTGCGTGTGTGTGTATGTATGTGTGTGTGTCTGTATGTGTGCGTGTGTGTGTATGTATGTATGTGTGGGTGTGTGTGTGTATGTATGTGTGTATGTATGTGTGTGTGTATGTATGTGTGCGTGTGTGTGTGTGTCTGTATGTGTGTGTGTCTGTATGTGTGCGTGTGTGTGTATGTATGTATGTATGTGTGCGTGTGTGTGGGTGTGTGTGTGTGTATGTATGTGTGTATGTATGTGTGTGTGTGTGTATGTGTGCGTGTGTGCAAGAGTGAATGTGTAAAACCTTGTGACAAGAAGAATCTCGAGCAATATATAATTTAAAACTACAATATTTCTAAAAGCTCAAGTCCAGTCGTTTTTGGAGCACTTTGAACAAGTTGCACACACCTTCATTGTCCCATGTGAGGACTCCTGTCACGTCGCACGCTGCACTTTCACTTTACAGGTTCGTTCAGAGCCAAAAAACGTCAACACAAACACCCAATTCTTGCTTCTTTGCACTGCCGTCGTTTTAATTTTGAAATGGACTTCAATATTTTAAAGTTTGTTTCGATTGGTTTTCTGTGCAGGACTTTGGAAATGTCCGTGCCGTGTGAATAAAATGGATTAGACGGAGCAGGACTTCAACAAGTTCAAGCAAAGATGGCAGAAATATAAAGAAACACAACTGTCTCTAAGTCTGTGTAACGTGGCCTGAATCTTTCTACACAATGAACACGTGTGCGAGCGAGAAGTTGAAAAGTGTTGGACATAAAAGGCTGTCCGGGGATCAGAGGAGAGGCCTGCGCATTTACTGAATACTGAGGTCTATTGTGGGTGACTGCGGCTGTAATGACACCCACAGGGAGAGTCTTGGCCTGCGCTTTGACTCTCAGACACATCACAGAGAAGAAAAAGACCGATACGCTTCAACACTAGTTCTACAAAGCCTCTTCTGAAGGCGGAAACTGGTTAAATGTACTTCAAAAACTCAAAATCAAATAGTTACCAACGGTTGCTCATTGATTCAAATGCATTCAGTGATTATTTGGTATTAATAACTTCATCTGCAGTGTGAATATTGTATCAAGGGAGCGAACTAAAAGTGTCACGCTGTTTGATGTAGTTTCACATTTCACTCATACTGAAGTTCAGAGGTGAGAAAGCAACAGAAAAAAGCCACTATAATATGGTAAAACTGGGCATGGATAGAGTACTAAGAATGCAGTTACTTAGATATTCTTGAATGTTTATTTATTTTTATTTTTTTATTATTATTATATATTTTTTAAATGCATTTTTTTAATTTAAATGATCTATTTTATGTATTATTATCAGATGACCATCCGTCGCTCTTTTGGTTTGCCCAGCGCACTCAATTCAAAACTGTTCCTCATCCCACTTACTTAGAGAATCTTTTCAGATCCGTCATGTGAATTCAATCAAAAGGAAAAAAAAAAAGAAGAGGGTCTTTTGGACTGGCCCACTGGCAGCAAAGAGAGACGGTCAAATATGTCACGGGTAACTTTTAATATTGAGGGGCTGTTGGGTTTAACCCCAAATGAACTCTTCTAAAACACTCACGCCGACATGTTTCCAAACTGTTCGCTCAATGTTGTTTTCAATGTTTATGTTCTTATTCAGAAAGAAATCTGTCTTTGTGTTAATGCTGTGATTGTGCCAGAGGAAGCAGAGCGGCATTTACATACGCGAAGACGCTTAATATGCGCAGACTTCTCCCAGGAAACTCTCTGTTTATGCGACTGTCTCCATGTGTGAACGTTAATCAACATGTGGCTGCGAGCAGAAGACTGCTTTATACCTGAAGTACATATAAAAGCAGAGCACAGAGCTAACCATGTCTCTTGTCAAAAAGAACAAACCTCATTCTATTTCACAACTCCATCAACAAGTGCGAACGCGCTGGTGTGCGACCTTTGCCTTTGCGTGACTGCCGCCGTCGTTTTTGTCCTGCGAAGATGGAAATTGGCCCCATTGGCTACGTATTTACATGCGAAAAAGCTCATTATTCATACTGTATGTGGTTCCACCGTTACGAATAAATCAAATACAATCTCCTGCAGATCTGAACCCCAGTGAGACTCTTGATGAAAACGTTATGCAACACTGGAATGAAATGAATCTTTTAATATTGCAGGGGCTTATTGAAACAAAGCCACGGAGAATGTGTGCGATAATCAGAGCTAAAGGAGAGACAACCCAAATATTAGAGAATGTGACTACTTTTTTTACTGTGTTTTTTTTTGTTTTTTTGACATGCAGTGTATTTGTCTCCCAAATATATCGAGACTTCCCGGGTGTACTGACTGGCAATATCTTGGCACCTCTCGTTGGCGTCCCTCCCTCTGCGAGTGTTGTGACTGATACAAACTTGCGCCAAAACTGGATTTAACGTGTCAATTACAAATCTGTTTTTCTCCATGAGCGAAAGTTTTTTTTTTTTTTTTT